>PITA01003856.1:0-123008 GCA_004023965.1 Spilogale gracilis | reverse complement strand
TTGTTAGAATTGTGCGTAAAGCAGGAGGAAATGGGCAGCGAGGTGCTCTCTCCAGAGTCCACGAACTGACTTCCGCCTCAGACCTCTCCTACCGCGTGCCCCAAGTTACCACTGCCCCCCCCCCCACCCCGCGCAGTTGTGCCATCTGAGATCTGGGCGGGTGAGGTCACTGGATGAGAAAACTCCTCTAGGGAGTCGTCATAGTAACCGTGACTTCGAATTTCATACAAAAGAGTCCCTGAGAAGAAAACACATTAGGGCGTGGGGGAGGAGGAGGAGGAATCCATCAAAAGCCCCCAAACATTGTCCTCCCGCAGCCTTTTTCTTTGCTCCTGCTGGTTTACATGGTCAAGGTGGATGCCATTACGTGTGGGCCTCGGAGTAGAACCTGCTTAAAATAGCCACTCGACTATTTCAGGGAGAAGTTGAATATGCATGAACCTATTTTAGAAAAGATGTCCCTGGCCCAGCCAATCCAAACTCCATCCTTTCCCTTGGAAATGCCAAGAGAATCTGAATGGGACTTTTCTTAGTCTTTCCCACTGAGGGGCTTTTCAGAAGCCACAGAAACAACACCATGGCTAATGTGGGCCTTGCAGCCCTGGCAGCTCTGCGTCCTGACTCTGTGGTCACAGGCTCCTGGCCAGCCAGCTCAGCCTTTCAGAACCCTCCAGAGTTTTGGCGGCCTTCAATGTCAACCGTGTTACAATCCAGCTTGCCTAGATCTTTGGGGGTCTCAGAATCCTAAGTCTTTCCATCTGTTCGTTTACCTGTCCATCCAACACACTTGTACAGATAGATCAAATATGTGAGGAACACACCGGGTGCTAGGGATCCAAGGATCTCCCAGACGAGTTCACTAGAAGCTGGTAGGTGGTTGGGTGAGTAGAGGTCATGGCCATATAGTTCAAAAATAGATGGGCAACCAGGAGAAGGAGCCCTCGCTTCTTGCTGATGGCCTGAGAAAGAAGATGGCTTTTGAGCTGAGCTTTGGGGGATGGACAGAAGGCCCACAAGTGTAAGAAGGCCTGGCAGGCTCAAGGTCAGGGAAAATTGGGTGTGGCTGCTGGTGGAATGCTCTAGTGGGAGGGAGGTCGTGCCTGTATGGAGCTGGGAAAGGAAGGGGAGCCAGACTGTGGAGTGCTGACTAATGCCACCTTCTCTAAGCCCTCAGGTTAGGCTGGGAAGGCCTCCCGCTGCACGAACCCACAATTCCTGGTGTGCTCCTTTCCTTGCCGGCAATCTGGACTAGAAGTCCTGGTAGGCCCAGCCAGAACTCTGTTTGAAATATGCTTCTGGAGCCAGACTGCCTGGGTTCCAAACTAGACCCTTCCTCTTCTTAACTGGGATCTTGGGTCAGATACCTGACCTCTCCTTGCTTCCATTTTCACACCTGTAAAGTGAAGCTATTAATACACCTATCCCTTTGGGTGAGAAGTACATGAGCTAATATATGTAAAGGGCTTAGAAGCGTGTGTGTCTCATCATAAGCAATAGATGAAAGTCATAGCTGTTTTCATTATCCTAACAAATTTGGCTCTTACTTGACGATGGAATACCACTGATGTCAATTTTTTCCTCCCAAAATTAAAAAAAAGAAAGAAAGAGAAAAGAAAACTCAGAGTGATACTCATCCATGTCCACGACAAGGAAGAAGAGGGAAAATGCTGACCCTCAGATAACAACCACACTTCTATGTACAGTCGAACCTCATTAGTCAGAGAGTCTGTATTTGCAAATTCACCTACTTGCTAAAATTTATTTGCCACCCCTCAAATCAATACTCCTGGTATTTTTATGGTCATTTGCAGACATGAGCAGAAGGGTGAAAAATGTGAGCCCCCCTCCATGCCTCTTTCTAGCAGAGGACAAGAAACACAATGTTGCCTTCTCCTTTCAGCCCTCATATGTCAACAGGTATTCCTTTAACAAACTCTTGAGTGCCTTTTTTTTTTTTTTCCCTTCTATGCTTTTATTCGGTGATTTCGTGGTGACATACCTTACAGAGAAGCACACGTGTTAGGTAAGCTGCCTTCAGGTATGAGTGACTTTCCTCTTGACCATGAGCTCAGTGTTAATGAATCAACGCTATCTATTACATAAGGTGTTTTTGACAGAAAAACACGTAAAATAACATTATGCACTGATCAATTGACAAGAATGTAGTGACCACAGGCTCGGAGGAACCAAATGCTATATTCCCTGTAGGAGCAATTCACTCATTCAGTGTTTGTGGGAACTTCATAGAACATTAACTACTGTGAATGACCCTTTTCTAGATACACAGTTGTATACTTTGATGCCTTTGGGAATATATATTCCATACCCTTTTGATACCTTTTTTAAAAAAATGGATGTTGTGCATGAATATGTCCAAGGTATATTTCCATGTCCATCAATACAGGTCTCTAGATGGCCGCCTCTCTTTGAGCATTTCTTCAATTATTAACCAGTAGTTCCCCACTGATGGCCAATTTAGTGGTTTCCTATTATTGACCATTATAAACAATACTATGATGAACATCCTCGTTAGCAATAATAAAATAGTGAACATTTATTCAGTACTTACTAGGGACACAGATTTCCATTTTCTAAGTATTATCTTGGATGAGGTCCACGACAAGCCTATGACGGTGATGTTCTTAATATGCCCACTTTACAGATGAGGGCTCTGATGATCAGAGAGGTTAAATAACTTTTCCAGGGTCATACAATTGAAAGCCAAGTCTCTCTTATCTTTGATACTTCACTCTTAACCAACGTGCTCTGGCTGTCTTCTTCCATACAACCTTCCAGGCATTTCGTTTGTTTGTTTCCTTAGCACTACTGTTCAGAAGTGGACAGCCGAGTGGAAAGTATATACATTTAAAAATTAAATGTAAACCACCACCCACCCTAGAAAATGTGTATCAATTCCCAACCCATGAAGAATGCTCAAGTATCCCTGGAGTCCCTTTCCTCATCTTTCCAAAGTAGTCTCATTTTTTTGAAATAAGCCCCAAGGTACATCTTGATTCTTAACTGTCCCTCCTTTCACTCCTGGAGACCATACTTTTCCTATGCTTATGACAACCGGTATTTTGTCTTATGCAAATTGCCCGATGACAAGTTGCCTGCCTGTTTTTCTACTGACGATCTGTCTTCATTTCATTTGTGAGCTCTTTCTATACTGATGCTAGTAACCTTCTCCCCATCATACAAATGTTGAGACACTTCTTTCGTTTGTTATCACCCTTTGACCTTAATTATTGTGGTTTTGATCCACGGGGTCTTTACTTATTTTCTTTCATGACTTCTGGATTTGTTTTTTAAGGACGCCTTCTCCATCTCAGTACAATACAAACATTCCCTCATTGTTTTTCTTCTAATAGCTTTATGGTTTCATGTGTTGTTGTTTTTTTTTAATCACCCAGAAATTTATTTTGGCACCAGGACTGAGGTATGGACCCAGTTTTGTTTTGTTTTGTTTTTCTTCTGCAAATAGCTAGCCCGCTGTCTTGAGAGCACATTGAGAATCTTCTGGGTTTTTGTCTCTAGTTCTGAGCGCCATGTTCACTTATGGCTACTTCTGGGTTCTCTGCTCTGTCCATTGAGCCAAAGGCTTATTCCTTTACCAACAGGGACTTTTTTTCTAAGCTATTCACCCACGTTGATTTCTCCAGAGAAACATTCTAATAATTTTATGAAAAAAATTGATGGGATTTTATTTAAATTATAGACCAATTCACAATACTACCTTAAGTCTATTCTTGGGTATTTTACGCTTCTATGTCTTTGGAGACTGGAGTCTTCTATCTCTATGCTTTCTAACTGGTTCATTTTGGTGCCAGTATCTTCCTGGAAACGTTTCCAACCAGCCCTCAGGAAATGACCACTCCCTCGCCCAACACTGTGCCTTTCCTCTGTCACTTTTCACCCCAAATTACAATGATTGCTAAACGCTGGGCCCTCAAAGGCAGGGTCCCCATGCCACCTACTAGAGCAACTCCTGCCACATGTGGCAGTTGGTCAAGGTCATGGAGAGATTTGTAGGATGAATGAAAAACTGAATGGACAAATGAGTGACAGACTGCTTTCTAGAACGCTAAAAGGAAAATGAAAGGGTTCTATTACGAATATTCACTTTTCCATGGACTTCCATCAGAAAACAAGAGTTTTTCTCTTCCTCCACCTTGCCTTTGGCTAAACCCCCAAGACCATGTCAGAATCAAAGAAATGGTTATGACTAGCCCAATGTGCCACCTGCCACCTCTCCTAGCCCCTCTCCCTGAGGCCACCACTGTCCTGAGCAGCGCGGGTGCATTTTTAGGGAGGTTCTCGAGCTCTTGAGAACCCTCCAGAAGAAGGAATGCAGGCCTTCGTGCTGTGTCTGCTGGTCTGCTCCACTTTCTGAAAAGCACTTTCCTATAAGCTACAACAGCCCTGAAAGGCTGCTATCACTAGTCCCATTTTGCAAAGAAGGCATTAACGTCCAGCAAGATGGGGCCCACAGCCCCCAAGAGCAGGACTGGCTGGAGCCGAGGCCGTGGGACTCTCAAGGCCCTGCCTCTCCCATAACAACATCTAGAACACCCAAACTTGGGAGGCTGAGGGGCCGTGGCCCAGAGAGGAATCCCATCTGGAGTCAGAGAGCAAGGGTCCTGCCCTGATGAAATCAGCACTGTTCCTAGAGTACTTTTCTTTCCCTAGAGCAGTGTGCGATGCCCATGGATTTTTCCTGAAGAGCATCAGACTTGGTCAAAGAGTGACTGTCCAGGCTGAGGGACTTATGACGTAGGCTGGGTTGTCTCCAGGGGATGGGGGAGTGGAGGGATGGGGGAGGGGGAAGGTTTGCCATGGGGGCAGGGGTTGGTCTCCACCACATATCTGGGGACACCCTTCCATTTTTGTTTACCCAGCCTGCACAGGGTCGGAGGTTCTCCGTTTGGCCCTCCAGGCCCCTCCTGGGAGCCCAGCCAAGCAGCCACTTCCTTACTGGGCTGGCAGCTGCTGGGCAGGCCTCAGTTCATTTCTAAGTTTGGATTAAAGATCCGGTTTCTCATGAAAGACTGTGGGTTGGGGGGCCAAGACATTTGTGGGGCTTGACCCTTTGGCCCAGTGCAGACCCCAGGACATTCAGATGAGTAGCTCGCGGGTCTCCTGCCCGGGGAGCTCCATTCTGGTCAGGAAGCAGATCATATGGGAAATTTCCCAACTCTACTTAGGTGCTGTGTGCACGAGAGATCTAAGTGCTGCAGGAGCCCAGACTTGGGGGGTCCAGCAGGGAGCACATGGTGGAGGTTGGAGGGCAGGCGGAGACATGTGGGCTTCACACTGTGGCCAAAGGGAGACTTCTTGCATTTTGAAGCAAGAGCCTTAGGTGATTGGATCTGTGCTGTAGAAACAGACCAGGGGGTATATGTCTTTTCAATAAACAGGTATGACTTTTAAAGTGAAAAAATGAAAGGATCTCATTTGGGAAAAAACACCATCGAATATATGGAAATAGCAGATGGATATAGGGACTTGGTGGAATGGCTCCCTAGGCAGTGCCAATGAAAGGAGAGTCCCAGACTTGCAAGGGGAGAGACCCATGCTCACGCTCGAGACTCTGCCATGGACTTGCTGGGTGACCTTGAGCAAATTACTGCCTATCTCCACCTCAGGTTCTGTCACGGGGAGCACTGTAACCCAAGACACACATCATCAGGAGAAAATGGGGCGTCAGAGGACACTTTACAAGGAAGCGTGTACTTGACAAAGGTAAAGCATCAAGGTGAGGCTCCAGAAGGCTCTTTGTACACACTGGAGACATTTCAGATACCGTACAGCCCTGCTGCAAGCACACCATCCAGCAATTTCTCAAGAAGTCTCTCAGCTGTCCAGCTCAAATCAAAGCCTGTCCTATAAACACAGCCCCGTCCAGAGAAGTGATCACCGTGTGTTTGGTGGGCCGCCTGCCCGCCAGGTCCAGCCTGCTGGGCCATCAACATCAACAACAGCCCCTTCCTGGTGGGAGAAAGAACAGGGAGCTGGCTTGTTCTCCCCAAGCAGAGGACTGGTGGGTGACGGGGAATGTTTTAAGGTGGGACACTTCTTCCTGCGCCACAGGCAGCTGTCTATATAACGCGTTTATTGTGTGCAGACGCGAAGGCCAGCAGGCCTAAGAGGCTAAGCTAAAATTAGTGTAGAATGTGCCCCTGCCAGAGACACGGAACATCCGAGGGCCAGATGCCTCTGACCGGCCGCCCAGGGCCAAGTCAGGGGGCCGGCACGGGACCCCTGTGGCAGCTGACACCTCCCATGTTTCTCCTCTCGGCCCAGGCGCGGCGCCCGGCCCAGGAGCCTGCCCCAGCAGGGTTAGAAAATAGAATGCAGAGTAGAATCCCAAAGATGTTTTTAAGAAATCTGTGCATAGAAAATATAGGGGAGAGGAATTCACTAAATCCCTGAGAGGCTGTATCTCGGTCTGCAATGTGAGATAGTGGGTGAACTATTTTTTCTCTTCTTGTGCCTTCCAAAATGTTCTCAATAAATGATGTATTACTTCTGTAACCAGAAGAAAACACAAGAAAAGACTGTAAGTTGTATATTTATGCTAAATATCACTTAATATACATTTTAAATTTATACAAATGATTATATTGCATCCCTGAAGGCGTATAGTGTATCTGCGTGTGTAAACATATTTATGTATCTAGTCAACTGGTGTTGCAACTTTGAATCCCAGGATGTCAAAGCTAGCTGGTGTTAAAGATTGATGTCTTCCAACCTTCGTTTTATGGAGGAAACTGAAGCCCCAGAGGCAAAGCAGGAAAGCCAAGAAACCACTGTTCCCTAAGTTCCATCCTATACAGGAGTCTCCCCCATACCTTTTCCCCTTTAATCCTGCACTTGCTCCTCTTTCTGCTTTATGGAGCTGGAAACTGGACAGAGAAGTGAATTCATCACCTGAGGGTGCCCAGCTAGGAAGCCATAGAGCTAGGTCCCATTCCCGGTGTTCCATTTGTACCCACAGAGCTTGAAGAAAGGGTCTTTGAAAATCACCTGCTCCTTGAAGTCTCAGTCAGAAAGCAAGTTCTTACCAGAACAAGTTTTGGACTTTGAGTTCTGCCAAGAGAGGAAACTGTAAAAGGACAAGCTAGTATTTCTGTGTAGTATTATCCACTACACAGAAAATGACTCCAGGGCAAGGACCACCTTGTTATTTGTGGACAGGAGAGGGCTGGAAAGGGTCTTATGGACAGCACTGGATGCTGTCATGGGGGGTGGCCTGGTCTTCAGGGATGGGGGACGGGGAGATCTGGAGGGACTAGGGGGTTCTGATGGCAAGCCCCTCTGCCCCAGGAAAGGGGCCCCCAAGTGCCTAAGGATGTTCTGTGTGGGGAGACCTGAAGGGCCCCAGGGAAAGCACAGCACTTCCACAAGGGGTGTTCTGCCCTGGGCCCCATTGTTCAGGTTTAGTGAGTTCTAACTGAGTACCTCTTCTTAGCTCACGGCCTCTCCCCAGGGCCCAGAGGCCTCTCCTGGCTCCACGGAGCTGACTACTGCCCTTCCTTGGTCATACAGGGCCCAACCTGAGCCCTTCGACATGGCGTCTGAAGGCCTACCCACTTCTCTCGGCCTCAATTCTTACCGCCTCCTGCCCTGTGCCCACATCTCAGCCACAACTCCTTGGCACTTGCTACCTCCTCAGCGTAGAATGCCCTTCTTCCATTTTTTTTTTCTTTAACCCGGTGAATTTTTATTCATCCTTCAAAGCCCAGTTCAAGTTAAGTCAAGTCACCGTCCAATGGTCTTTCACCAAACCCAGACAGAATGGAACCCTCCTGCCTTCCCAGGTTTCCTTTACCGTAGCTATTTGCATGGCATCTCCCACTTTGCATGGGACACTTCTGAGGCCAGTGACAAGCCTTATCCATCTCTGGCTCTCAGCACCCTGTCAGCCCCATTTTCCAGACATCTCCCAGCCTGCCCTGCAGCTCTGCCCATGAACTTGGGCCCCGTACCCACTCCTTTCTGATGAGTGCCTCCCACCCTGTGTTGCCCCTCACCAAACTTGATCTTCACACCCACACTCTGCTGTGGGCCTGCCCGGGCTCTCAGCATGTGCAGAGCCTCTGTCCTGCCCATCTGGGCCCTGCCCCTTCTAGTGACCATGGTGTTCTGCCCAGCCATGAGTGGGCAGGCAGAGGCTTAATGACCATCCAGGTCTGAGTTTGAGTTCAAGCAGAGTTTGCTGGAAGGGACACAGGTGCTGCCCCCAAACGCATCCTTGCACACACACAGCACACACACAGAGCCCGGCCTAGGCTTTCTTTGGCTCTGAGGTCCAGAGAGCAACAGGAAAAGGAAGTGGCAGACAGCAGCCGTGGCACCTCCACTTCTTCTCCCACCATTCTATGACCTTAACAGGAGCCTGGCACCTCCACTTCTTCTCCCCACCATTCTGTGACCTTAACAGGAGCCCGGCGGCTTATGGGCTTCCGAGTTCACTGTGTCTCATTCTCTCATTTTCAGACAGGGAAACAGAGATCCACAAAGGGAAGTCTTTGCTAGAGATTTTTCTGAGCAGTAAAGGCAGACCTGGGGTCAGAACCAATACCCTGGCTTGCATTCCGGGATGCGTTCCCATTGCCATATGCTGCCATTTGCAGAAATGCCAGCTGTGGGACTCTGGACATGTGGTGGCTTTTTCCTTAAGTCTCCTCAGAGTGAGGGGCTCCATTCCCCTGCCAAGGCTGAAGTCATTCTAATCTACCTCCTGACCACAAGCACAATCCAGTGGCCTTTGGGCTGCACTGAAATTGCTCTCTGTCCTGGGGTGCCTGGGGAGAGATAGAGAGAGCTTACCTGCCAACAGCCAGCGTGGTCTCACGGTTGAGATGTGTCAGAGATTTCTAAGAGCTTGGAGGACGGTGTTGGAGGGAGGCCTGTGGGAAGTACAGAAAGTGAGAATCTTATTCCACAACCATCTGTCAGCTTACACTTGAGTTGGAAAAATGCATCCCAAAATGGTGAGCACAACCTTGCTGAGAATGGCCTCACAGCCAAGCTCTAGTTACACCATGCCTCAAGCATGGTCATCGCCGGGGCAAGATCAGACTCCCCCAGGGAGGCGACCCACCCCTCCATAACCCCACTCGCAGAGCCGCAGGTTCAGCTACCAGCCCTGCATTCTGGCTCTGCTCTCAGGCTGAGATACTCTCACTCTCAAGCACTCCTCAGGGAAAACATCCCCTCATGGGCTCCCAGAGCACCTAGTTCGTCGTAACTCACTCATTCCTGCTTTCATTATTCATTCATTCATGTGAGCATTTGAGAGCCATTTGGGAAAGCTATTAGATGCTGGTATCAGCTCTTGCAGAGAGAGAGAGCCACTGAGAGTGGCAGCTCAGGTCTTAGACATGCAGGACAAATGCCACAGGCTCCCAATCCCCTTCCCGGGGGCTTCCCTGCCTCCCCTGAGGGATCTCTGTGCCAGACACCAGGCAAAGCATTTTCCCTGTGCCATGCGGGATGGCGGGAGGCTTCCCACCATTTTCAACACCAGGACTCCTTTTTCGGTGAAAACATTTCTCAAAACTCCTCGTAATATGCACTTAGCATCTTTTCACTGGGCAAAAAGAGTAACACAAAAGCCACAATGAATGTAATGCTTTACAATTAACTCGTATTTTAGTAATCACAGCACTACCATGTATATTAAAATAGTGGTTACACATAGTCATTTGAGACATGATATTTATGCCTTCTGGGCTTAAGGTGTTGATCCCTTAGGAATCCATTCAGTCAATACTCATTCAATAGATATTTGTGGAGCATCTCTGAGATGACGACCCCTGGCATCTGGGGTGCCAAATGGATGACCCATCCCTGTTAGGGATCCTGGTACACAGGGGAGAGTGGTGATTCTGCAGTGAGGTGGGCTCAAGCTCAAGTCCAGTTCACACTGGATGTCTGCCCTTGGGCATCCCACTGAGCCTCTCTCTAGCTCAGGGTCTTCATGAGTAAAACAGAGGTGATGATCCTGATGTTGGAAAGTTGTTATGAGGATGAAATGAAATAGTAGAAAGCAACCAAGTCAAGGCCTGGCATAAAGCAGAAGCTCGAGATCTGGCCACCAGAGGATTATCACCATCCTTGCCATCATCCTTATCCCCATGATTCCCATCACCTCCACCACCACCAGCATTATAAACATCATTGCTACCATTAACAGCACCATCACCATCATCATCACCATCATCATAAATATCATCATTACCGTTAACAACACCATCACCCCGACCACCACCATCAGGATAAATATCATCATTATTACCATCAACAGCAGCAACAGCACCGTCATCATCACCATCATCATCACAAATGTCATTGTTACCATCAACAACACCATCACTACCACTGCCACTGTCATCATAAACTTCATCAGCACTACCATCAACAGCACCGTCACCACCATCACCATCATCATCATAAATATCATTACCGTTAACAACACCATCACCATCATCACCATCACCACCACCACCATCATAAATATCATTACCGTCAACAGCACCATCACCACCACCACCATCATCATAAATATTATTCCGTCAACAGCACCATCACCACCACCACCATCATCATAAATATCATTACCATCAACAGCCCCATCGCCAACATCGCCACCATCATCATAAATATTATTCCGTCAACAGCACCATCACCACCACCACCATCATCATAAATATCATTACTGTCAATAGCACCATCACCACCACCACCATCATCATAAATATCATTACCATCAACAGCCCCGTCGCCAACATCGCCACCATCATCATAAATATCATTACCGTCAACAGCACCATCACCAACATCATCACCATCATCATAAATATCATTCAGTCACCAGCACCATCACCAACATTGTCACCATCATCATAAATATCACCATCATTACCATCACCAGCAGCAGCAGCACCATCACCATTATCACCATCACCGCCAACCACCACCACCATCATCCTTCTTCCCTTTCTGAGCCCTAAGAGGCTTGCCCTTGCTCCTTAAATAGGATACACAGTAATTTCTATCTTTTAATAGAATTACTTGTGTTCACATCTTTCTCAGGTTCATGTCCCACTCTATAACTTCAGAGTTGTGTGAACTTGGGTGAGTTACTGTCTGACTCAGTTTTCTTATCTGTAAAATGAGACGGTAGTTTTAGTAAATTCATGAAACTATTGTAGTGATTAAATGAAATAATGTATATAAAACCTCAACACAATATCTAGTATGTGGTAAATGCTCCACAACTGTTGGTCATCGTTGTTTGTGGCATAGTAGTAGTAGTAGTTAATCATATTATCATTTCTCTTCCTAGCCTTTGAGTGCCTTAGGGCAGAGACTTTTCCAGATTCATCTTGCTCTCCCCATAGAGTCTAGCGCAGGGTCCATCTCCCAACAGATATTAAACACTGTTTGCTAGGGGCGCCTGGGTGGCTCAGTCATTAGGTGTCTGCCTTTGGCTCAGATCATGATCCCAGGGTCCTGGGATTGAGCCCCACATCGGGCTCCCTGCTCTGCGGGAAGCCTGCTTCTCTCTCTCCCAGTCCCCCGGCTTGTGTTCCCTCTTTTGTTGTGTTTTTATCTGTTAAATAAATAAACAAAATCTTTAAAAAAAAAATGTTTGCTGAAACAGTCTCGGAGACTCACCAAAAATCATATGCAGAAGAACTCAAGGGACAGGAGCCTGGGACACAGTCAAGGACAGAGGCCTGATGGGATCCTGAAAAACTTCGGAAGATCTTCTGAAGAGAGCAATTTGTTATCCAGGCCAATCTGTAGGTCTGCTACGAATATCCATCCATCCTTCCATCCATCCATCCATCAAACTGACCAAATTTTCACTCTGGTCCAATAACAAATTTTTGTTCAGTGATTTTCTTTCTTCTCTTTCTTCTTCTATATTTTTCCTATTGTGAAATCTTGTTTCCATCTGCTATGTCATCTATTCTTCACAAAAGTGCTTGGAGGCAGGTAGAATAGATATTGACAGTAAAGAAAGGGAAGCTCAGAGAGGTGATAATACTTGCCAAAGGGCACATAGCAGTCAAGGCCATAGTGGGGAGTGGGACAAGGTCTCTTTCATGACCTTGATTCCTCTCCACTGGCCCTGGAAAGCCAAGCACTTTACACATCACGGATCATTTTTTCTCACTGCCTAGTTCACTTTCAACAAACAAAAATGAATTAAATTATTTTGGTGCTATTTGAACATGCTTGTTAGAAAAGAATGCCTCTAAGTTTTGTGAAGACAAGAAGTACAAGAGTCACAACAGTATGGGGGCAGTTACATGTTTTAATGCTGATCCCAGACTGCCTTGGTTCAAATCTTGACTCTGACACTCATTAACTGTGGGATCTTGGATAAATTACCTAACCTCTCTGTCCTTCAATTTCTTCATCTATCAAAAAAGGATAAAAGTTATCTATGGGGTTGTAGTGAGTATTAAATGAGCTAATCCAGGTATAGTGTCTAGAGTATATTTGTACATAGTAAGGGTTAGTTGTAATTATTATTCATGATATATCCCTGTACCTAGAGCAAGACCCGGCACATGAAAGATCCCCCAAAACCATTTATTGGGTCACTGAATGGATGAAATACTTCCTGGAAAGAGGTCAAGTGTGGATGAGCAAGTCAAAAGAGTAGCCAGAGCTCTGACCTCAAGGAATCTAGGGTCCCTCTGTTCCTGGGTCACAGCCAAATCCAGGAGGAAGGAAATTGGTTATTCAGGACTCAAAGGCCCTTCTATTTCTCCAAGAGGTTTTATGCCCAATGAAGGGCAGTAAATATGAGCGGTGATTAAGAACATGGGTTGCCACTCTGTCACTCACTAGTTATGAGCTTA
Organism: Spilogale gracilis; assembly: GCA_004023965.1. Classification (NCBI taxonomy): domain Eukaryota; kingdom Metazoa; phylum Chordata; class Mammalia; order Carnivora; family Mephitidae; genus Spilogale; species Spilogale gracilis. The sequence continues at coordinate 110,124 of PITA01003856.1, read as the reverse complement.
TCTCCCTGAACCTGCCCCAGTGTAAAATGGGGATATTCACACCTACCCTGGAGGGATGTTGGGTGGATGAAATGTCATCTGGAGGAGGTAAGGCCTCCTGTCCCTGACCCTAGTCCCTAGTCACAGTGATAACAAGCCTGACAAGACCAACAGTAGCTGACTGTGATGGAGCTCATTCTCTGGACCTGTGCCAGGTGTTGCTTCCAGAACACTCTCCCTCATGTGGGCTTTGGATGCCTCTGCCAGGGATCTGGCTTTTCAGAGAAGCCTGGGCTCCACTCTCGAAGCCAAAAAGCTGCTGCAAAAAGGCACATTCTCTGGCCCCAGCGCAGATGGGCCCCTCGGAGACAGCTGCTTGGGAAGCGGCCCCCTGGGGAGGGTGGTCTCCAGAGAACGTCCCCTTGGAGAGTCCCTCCTAAGCGCCAGTGCCAGCACCTCGCAGCTGGCATGCAGCTGCCTCCAAGGTAGTCCCCGTTCCCATGGGGGCTGCACAGCCCGGTGCTTGGTTTCCCCGGCCAAGACCTGAGCCTGGAGGGGCATCCTGCCTGTGGAAAGGAACAAACATTTACCGAGTCAGAGACTTCCCATTCCTGGTCTTGTTCGCCCTCCTAGCAGCCTGTGGGTGCGGACCCTGGTCTCTCCATGAGGCTGCTGTGCGACCCTGAACAAATGAGCCACCCCCATGGCTCAGTTTCCTCATCAGTGCACACTATGTCAATATCCATATTTATGAAACCCATCCTGCAGCAAAGGAAGCAGAGGCACAGGGAGGTAGGTGCATTGCCCAGGATGGTGCAACTAACAAGTAACAAAGCTGGAGCTGTTTGGATTCAAAGTTGCATTCATTCATTCATCCATCAGTTACAATTTGAAGGCCCACGGTGTGGTAGTTGCTTGAGCCATGCTCTCTCCCTTTTAAAGTATCTTCCTATGATTTATTTCCCATCACTCCTAAGACCCTAACATTCAAGTCAATTCCACTTAACCAAGACACATGCAGTCCGTCCTCCATGCCAAGCATGGCAAAATTCTGCTCTTAAGGATCATGGGGGATCTGCCTGACCCTCATGGACACTTGACTGTTTGGTCCCCTTTACAGAGGACAACATGAGCCATTCAGAGAGGCACAGAACCTGCCCACACTCACAAACAAGGAGCCTGATGGGAGCCTGATTCAGCTGACCCACAAAGCCACTCTCTTCCCTTCCCATTGTGTCTCTCCTTTCTCTGCCAACTCCCACGTGGCCCACAGGCCCCAGAAGTGCCTCACCTGGCAGAGGAGGACCACTGTCAGCCCTGGTGGTCAGCAGCCCCCACCCTGGACCTTCAGGATTCTGGGCCTCCCTGGTGCCCTCCTGGTTGCTTATATCTCGCCCACTTCCAAAAACAGAACACAAGGAAGATTCAAGAATGAAAGCATCGACTAAGGCCCTGAAAGCAGAGTCTGCATGTGAAGGGACAGGGCAGGGTGGAAGGAAGTGTCTTGAAGGACAATGCCTGGTGCACACAGGCTTTAGGAAAATGGGTACTTTCACATCACTGCTGGTAGTAGAAGTTGGCAGGGTGTTTTGGAAGGCAATTTCACAGTTTTCACCAAGAGCTCTGCCTCATAGACATCTATACTTTGGGGAAGAGTCATCCCAATTTCCAGGAATATAGTCTAAGAAAAAAAATTCTATGCAAATTCCATGTAGCCTCATTTATAATACTGGAAGCAAATCTAAGTGCTAACATGTGAAAATGGCTAACAGGTCTACAAAAACAAGAGTACGTCTATACTGGGGGGAGGGTTGTTGCACACTGCTGGCAGCATTTTGTAAATAAAGTTTTATTGGAACATGACCACACCCACTCGTGTACACCATGACTATGGCCGCCTTGGTGTTATCGTGGCAGAATGGAACAGAGGGGACAAAACTAGTATGGCTCAAAACCCTAAAATATTCACCCTCTGGCCCTTTACAGACAAGCTTGCTGACCTCTGATCTCCTTAGTGGAATATTATGCAGCCTTTAAGAATGTGATATGAAGTGGAGGAAAAACAAGCCACGGAGTTTTTGGATGATTTCACTTACGTAAAAAGAAAGAAAAAAAAAAAAACCTGCAAGCAAAATCACATGACACGGCACAGAAACAGAACAGAAAGCATAAAAGAATGAAAATAAATAGATGAAAATACTAACAGGGTTGAGTAAATTTTTTTTATTTTGCTTTCTTGTACTTGTTTTAATTTTCTAATTCTTAAGAAATATGCAAGTATTATATAATGGAAAAATATACATGTTTTTAAAAGAGCTTCCTGGTTGAGTATCTTAGCTCTGGGCATCCAAGTAGCCAAGCAAAGAGTAAAATCAGAGGGATTCTATTGTCAGAAATAAAAAGGTGCCAGGGAACAAAGAAGGTCAAGCTTTCCTGCCGGGATTTCTGAGAGGTCTTGGTGACCATCATCTTTTGCTTCTAGAGAATTGAGCAAAACCGTGGACAACTTTCTCTATTTTTTATAAATATGCTTAACTGTTCCCTGCCTCCATGGCCATTCCTAGTTCTTGGCCCCCAAATGATGCTCAAGAGGGAACATTAGGCTATGGTTCTGTAGGGGAGAGTGTCCTAGGGGCCACAGTGATAAGAGTTTTCATTCAAGGAAAACCTTGTGGAATCTTGTGGAAGAAAAGTACCCATGTCTCCAATGGACCCATGCATTCTTGACAGAGAGTCTTAAAAAATAAAACTTTCATTGAGGACCAGGATGAGAGACAGAGAAATATGGGGTGCTCTTGGAGGTGCTAAGTGGTGCTGCCCCTGAAGGGGTTCTACCAAACCTCTGGGGTTTTGGGAGCCCAGCTGGTAAACTGTTCCATCAGACTCATCCCCCACTGGGGACCCATAGAGTCCCTGGTCTTTTGCCAGTTTGAAGGCACTGATAAAAGCAACAGAAAGGAAGTTCTGTGCCCACAGAAGGCAGAGCCATGTCCTCTAGAGAAAACTATGAGGGCAAAGACAAGGTTTCATTGGAAAGATTAAAAAATAGAGGTCATGATTGTGCTTCCATGACCTTCCATAGCCCTGGGTGAGGTAAGGAAAGGCTTGACCTCTCCAACAGCAGTTCTGCAGTATGAAGGCTCTGACAGGTGGTGGGCTGAAGCCTAAGGCGAAGAGGGTCTCTGGTGGGGACAAATGTCTGAACTAAGGTCCCATCCCATTCCTAGTTCAAGCAGGAAGATAAGAGGCCTGCTAGCCATGGGGGTGTGGAGCAGTGTAGCGAAGTGACTGAAACAGGGGTTCTGGATCAGGTTTTGAATCCTGCTATGTTACTGATTGGCTGTACGCAAGGGAAAGTCATTGATCCTTTCCAAGCCTCAGTTTCCTCCATCTGTAGAAAAGGAAAATGACAGTCATCTGCGGGTTAAGTGAGATAGTGCATGCCGAGTGCTTAGTGCCCATCTATCCCACAGCAAGTGCTCGCTCATGGTTTGCTATTTGCAGCGATAGACCTGGCCAAGCCTGAAACCCACCATACCAAGAGGATGGTAAGCCCAGGACTTGATCTTCTATTCGTGCAGTCTTAAAGAATATTCTGGGAATATTCTGGAGCTTTCACCAGTTTCCTGTCATTGGTGAATAGAAGACACACTGATAGAATCTCTAGAACAGTTGGGAGTAGGAGGAGCCATTGCCCAGGTGAGTGGCTTGGGAAGCCTCTAGAAAGATTTGACAGTCATCTGCCTATCGGGGTGATATCACAGGGAGACCACCTCTGTGAGGACCTGTGCTCATGTGTCTCCTCCAAGCAGCTGTCCCTACCCAGTTGAGATTGGTATCTTTTGCTTTAACATAAGGGACCTGCGCCACACATCTGTCGTGTCTTTGGGGAAGGCATTGTGAGCTACTGTGGTGGACACTTGCTGGGTATTGGTCACTCTATATCCCTTCTCCCTGCTTCTATAACAACATCCTGATTTCATTTGGGGGTCCTGGTCTTGGGAGACAGTAAATCGAAGCTCCCGTGCAGCCAAGGGGAGGGCATGAGGCTAAGCTAGGTACTTGGAAGCTCTCTTTCAGGTCCTGGAATCTTCTATTCTCTGTGGCCATGGCAAGATGACCACCAATTAGTTTCTGGTTTCTTGCTCCCCAGAGGAGCCCTGGATCCCTTCTGAGCCTGGTTCCTCACGCTTACATTGTTTTAAAGTCAGTTTGCGTTGGAGCACCTGGGTGGCTCAGTTGGTTAAGCAACTGCCTTCAGCTCAGGTCATGATCCTGGAGTCCCGGGATCGAGCCCCACATCGGGCTCCCTGCTCAGCAGGAAGCCTGCTTCTCCCTCTCTCAGTCCCTCTGCTTGTGTTCCTTCTCTAGCTGTGTTTCTCTCTGTCAAATAAATAAATAAAATCTTTTTAAAAAAAAAATCAGTTTGTGTTGCTTAAACCAAAGAACCCTAATGGGTACAAAGAGGAAGAAGTCAAAATGGCCCCAAATGCAAACAGGAAAAGTTCAAGTTAAATACTGGGAGCTACCCAATAGCTACTGTTCCTGTTTCTTCTCCATTTGCTGAAGACCTGCTTTTATTGGCACCAGCTGGTCCCTGTGCCCCCGGGGAAGGCGGTTGGATTCCACTTCCAAGTGACTGGTTCAGGCATAGGCACATGACTGAATTCTTGCTAGTGGGACCTAGGATTCCCATTTTACAGATAAGGCAAGTCTTTCTCAGCATTTCTGGGAAAGGGTTTCCTTGCTTAAAAAAAAAAAAAAAGAGCAAGAGAGAGGGATTTGGGGAAAGATGTTCATCTTTTGCACACCCACCCCCATGTCTGCAAATGGCCCCTGGAACTGTCCTATGACCTTAGGTGAGATGATGCAGCTTCAGTGGTGAGGTTGGCAGATAGGGGAAAGTTGGAAAGTATGCATACCCTTCACATTATTAGACCACTAGGTTATTCAGTTTGGAACTGCGTCTATCTCCAAGCTTTTAGAGTTAATAAACCTTTGTTGTTTAGGCCGCTTGCCATTTTCTGTTACCTGCCCAAAGCATCCTAATACCCAGTCAAAGTTGCAGACATGGGAGTGTGTGCCCCAATAGCATGCTGGGACCACAGCGGCAAGGACCAGTGTCAGGAAGAAGCCCAGAGATGGGAGCATCCAGAGGGTGGGGCAAGCTTGTCGTGGGGCCAAGCAGAGCCCTTCATGGGTGGGACACGGGCAACTCCTAGCAGCAATCTCTACAGTTCGAAGAATGGCAGAGGCATTTGTTTAAGGCAAGAACCCAGCCAGCAGGTTGAGGGCCCTGGGAAACAGAATCTAGCCGAAAGTGGGGTCTGGGTGAAATGGGTATAGCCAGTCAGGGTCTCAGGGTCTGTAGTATGTGGGCAGCTCTGACCCTTGTAGAGAATCAGAGTCAAAGGCAGGAAAACAGCCAGAAAGAGGCAACCCCAGCTCTGCAGAGTCACCAACACAGCAGGGCTTAAGGGAAAGTTGCGGCTTGGCAGGCAGCACCCACCCCCCTAATGTACGGCTACAGGCCTTGGGAATGCCAGATGCACAGTTCAAGGCAATCAGGCCGGTTCCAGCCACCAGCCCTGGGCAGGGATGAACTTCTGACCATGGTGACTCAGAAGGTGGGCAGGTGTATTGGAGGGACGGTGCCCGAGCCAGAGCAGGGCAGTCAGGGGCTAGCAGGCTTAGGTCAGTAAGCAATCATCATCGGGAGCTGGAAGAGTCCCGGCAAGATGTCCAGCTTATGTCAATTTGAGTCCCATGGTATGCGAGTGACCCCAGTGTCTCAGAGAGACAGCTCTGCTTGAGACTAACAGCATAGCAGATGGACCAACACCTGTCCCTCCATCCCATCCTTTGTATAATAGCTGGTGGCGAGGGGGAGGTCAGGTTCCTCCTGCTACACTCACACCTGCAAACTACCCGTTCAGCATGCCCATATCCCCTTTTCCTGACACCAAACGAGCCCCAGAAATAATCCTGAGGGGTCACATTCGGAACTGGAAAGGTCCTAAAAGGTCATCTAAGTTACCACTCTCATGGGATCAAAAGGGAAACAGAAGCATGGAGATAAGCAGTGTCATGCTCCTAGCCCGCTGTGACCCCGGGCAGCCATCTTCTAAGATCACACTGGCTCTGACATTCCTGGGTTTGGCTTCAATGGGATGCACATGCAAAATTGTAAAGGAATGTTTCTGAGCCACACAGAATGGTGCTAATCTTAAGCCCCCAGTGAGGGTCTGGCTCTCCCTTCCCTCGTGTCTCCTCTTCCAACAGCTGGGTCCCCTGCAAGCTCAGTCCTACCACGTGTTCTCAAACTAACCCTTCTTCCCCTGACAATCATCATAATCATCTACAGAACCCCCGGCTCAGACCCGCCTGCTCTAATATTGTGCCTGTTTCTAGAAACTGTGTCACTATCCCATTCCCAAGGCCTGGCACCCGCCTTACCCCTCAGTCCTGGTCCCGTGCCCCCATGTAACCCCACGCCCAGGGCCCCAGCGCTGTGAGTGCACAGCTTGGTGGGGATTGATGGTGGCCAATAAAGAGAGTGTTTCCTGCTGGTTGAAAATTTTGCATGAATTCTTTGATCAAACCCTGAAAGAGGGCTTATGTCAGGCACTGATCGTCCCTACTTCCATTTTACAGATAAGGGAGCTTAAGGCCAGCTTGCCAAAGGTCATCAGGCTAATAAGTGACAGTGCCAGAATGTCCCCCTGACAGTCCCATGTCAGCTGGTAGTCAGGCCTGGACTGGATTCCTCCCACTGCCACCCTCTGGGCTGGCCTTGAGTGCCCGCTATGCTCTGGGGGCATGGCCAGTGCAGCTCCCCACCTCTCTTACTCTGGAGCTCTCTGAGCTTCTGCCACATCCTTCAAGGAGGATGTGAGATTGAATGGCCCCAGAAGAACAGGCGGGGGAGGGGAGGGAGGACAAGAAGAAGCCAGAAATCAAGCCTGGTTATTTGCAAACATTGACTCTATAACAGCATCCATGAGGCCATCTCCCTCTCTCACTCGCTCCCTGGGAGTCACTGGGCTACACCCAGCTTGAGGCTGATGGCGCTGGCCATCACACCCAGCATCCAGGGGAAGCTGAGAAAGTTTGACAGTCTGGTGTTCAGATCCCAGCTCTGTCTCTTATAAATTCTACAGATTTGACGCGATTCCAGGTAAAATGTGGCCTCTTTCGGCCTCCAGTCCCCGGGCTGTGATAGGAGGCTAAAGACACTAATCTTGTGTGGCCTTCACGAGGATAACACCCATGTCCTGTGCCCAGGTCTCAATGATGACCAATTTCCTTGCACGCCTTTCCCTCATCGGCTCCCACTCCCGTGGCTGCTGGCCGCCTCCCGCACCATACCCAGGGAGATGGCCTCTCAGGGCCGAGAAGCTTGAGCCATCTCAACAATGCCCACCACGTGGCTGGCAGGGACTCAAGCAGACTCAGCATGCTAGAGATAAATACAGGGTCCAGGCACCTGATTCTAAACAATGGACTATTCTGAGGGTTTAATTGCTCATCAAGGGGAAGGCAAGCCCTGGGCAGTGACCAACCGTGGAGAGTCAGGACAAGCCCTGGGGCAGCCAACCCACCAAGGGGAAGCTGCAGAAAGGCCAGTCAATAGGTGACAGATCCCAGAACGTCACACAGGGAGGGTCCTTAAAAAGCCTCAAGGGTGATCACACTCACAGCATACAAGTGGGGAAACTGAGGCTCAGAGTGATGACCGCTCCGATTCATGGCTTTGACAATTGCTCTTCAAGCACCTTCTCCAGGCCAGGCGCCATGCCTGGCCTCAAGGATCTCACTGTGCATGGGGACACAGATGGCATCTATGCAATCACAGTGCCTGGAGACAAATGCCAGAAAGAGGCAAGGATGGGGCTGCGGGAGCATGAAGCCACACCACACTAATCACACGGGTCCTGAATCCACTCATTCGTTCATGCATTTGCCCGTGTGCTCAGCACTCGCATGCGGTGGGCGCCATTGAGGTGCCGTAGACACAGGCTCCAGTAAATTCCAGTTCCAACTTTCACAAAGTTTCCAGTCTCGTGGTGGAGAGAGGTGGCCATGGATAAACGAAGAGCTATAGGACAGAACGGTAGAGCATGTAACACCACAAAGAAAAACATAGCAGCAGAAGGGGAGCACGGACACCTGCCCCTGACTGATGCTTCACATAGATGGTCAGGCTGACACTAATGATGGCAAATTAATATTAGCACATGATGTCGGCGGGGCAATGAATGTTCTAGCCTTGAGTAAAGAGAGGAACCAAGGCCCCAAAGGTGACCTGCCTCAAGGGTCACAGAGCCCCAGCCACAGAGTCAGGATTGCCCCATGTCCCTTGTCTCACAGTCTGGGGCTGATTGCCGGCCCAGCATGACAGCCCCTCTGCCCCCCCCGCCCCCCGCCGCCCGAGCCGCGGTCTCCCCGCCTCTTCCCCAGGGCAAAGGCGCCAGGCTGCTCTGCTGAGTGGGGCCCCCGGCCAGGCCCTGCAACCCACCAGTCGTCCACACCGGCCTTGGGAATGGACACCGCCAGCCAGAGCTTGGCAGGGCACGAGCAGCAGGCGGGTGCCTCCCCTCTGCCACCTCCCACGGATGTCAGCAGTGCCCTCGTGCCAGACACATGTGGTCCCTCCACCTCTGAGCTCTGTGACCTGGACACGTTCCGTGGGACACCTGTCGAGGCTGGGTGTGGTGCTGCTCTCACAGAGTTGGGCAAGGATTGGACAAAGTAAGGGGTGGATGGCCACATGCATCTGTGGCCCATGGTAGGCACTTTCTCTTCTCAAGTCTTCCTCCTGCTGTGCCTGGCAGGCAGCCCAGAGCCTTGGTCCCTCCTTAGGGCTCCCACGGCTCCAAGGACACTTGTGTCCTCTTGCAGTGTCTGCCACAGGGCCTGCAACAAGACTGCCTGCCCCCAGGGAGCCACCTGGGCCCCTGCATACCTCCCAGCAGCGAGCCTGGATCAGCAGCGGCCCGCCCGGCCACCGCTTCCTTAACGTCCTCCTTACTGCAGCCAGCCGGGAAAGCCAGGTCTGAAGGCAGAACTGCAGGTGTGGAGTCAGCTTCTTTAAAAGACTAATGACCCCGAACAAGTTAACTTTTTTTTTTTTTTTGTAAATGAGGATAATAATCAGTGCTTAAGATTCTGCAAAATTATACAGTGATTTTAATGCTATTGTTTCTGTGAAAGAATCATAGGTTGAGGCCGGAGTATTCAATTTGTCACCTGGTTCTACAGTCTTTTCCACAATGTCCTGCCCTGCAGAACTCTCCTCTCGTTGAACTCACCAATGACAGGGAACTCACTACCTGTTGAGCAGCCATGCCGTGTTTTGACTGCTTTTGAGCAGTTAGAAACTTTCTGTCTGTTGCTTAAAGACCCTGAGCTCAGGAATGCAGAGAGTGGGGGGTGAGCCAGCCAAGGCAGGATCTGGGGAGAGGTGCAGGAGGGCAGGAGCAGGGTGCGGAAGCTGGGAGGAGCGCCACAGAGCACCCTCAATGGAGCTACCCCTTCCAGGCTGTCAGCAGCCCTTCCCAGATAAGCTCCCCCTCAAGGTGTCTGCTCTGCTCTAGCCCAGCCCTTTCAGAAGACATCCTGCCTGGGCTGCCTCCTTCCTGGGGGCTGCTCAGTGGTGGGACCACAGGGGCCTGCGTTCTCAAGCCCTGATGTATGATTAATGACTCTGATGAGCTCACCAGCCCGCGGAGGGAGGGCGATCCGAGGGGAGGCCAGAGGAAGGCTGGTTATGGATTTTAACCCTCTGATGTTACTGGCTGGGAATTTAACATCAATAATTCAAGACAGTGGGGAGGAGGGGCTGAGAAAAATGCGGGAGGTGAGGAAGAAGCCAGAGAGGTCAGGAAGGCGGGGGGAGGGATAGAGGCACAGATGCATTTGTGGAGTGTTCCCCATGTGCCCCTTCCATTGCCTCCTTCGGCTCCTTCAAGCCCCACCGCAGTCGCTGAAGCCCCATCTGCCCCCCCCAGCTGCTGCTCCATTAACCGGTGCAGAAATGGCATCTCAGAGAGGAAAGGCGAGGTTGTCAGGGCTGGGGGGTGGGGGGAAAGACCCAGGTCCACAGGTTCTTTCTGCTGCAATTTGACTCTGGAAGGTAGCCAGGTTGGGGAATAGAGAGGGTCCCAGCCAGCATCAGAACACCCAGCCCAGCTCCCATGCTGGGGCTGACATGTAGCCAGATGAGTTTGTAGGGCTTTGTCCCTGGGAGAGAAACCAGCCATTGGCCTTCTGGACAGCACCAGAACTTTGTTGCTGGAGCTGAAAAAAATTAACTGCTATATTTAAAAGCATTGTTCCGTTGCTACGGCAACAGAGGGACTAAGAATAATATGAAAAGAAGATGGTATGCCAGGTTGTCACTAGCAACCCAATTTTAAGGGTGTGTGTATGTGTTTTAAAAGAAGTTGGGGGGGTGTGGTTCAGACTGTCTTCCCCACTCCCTCTGGCACCATCTGCCCTAGGGACATATCCAAGATGTAGCCAGGCCTGGGATCACATCGGCTTGGGTAGGGCTGGCATGCCCTGGCCCCAAGCCTAAAGGTAAAGGTGACTCTCTTTCCCTAATTGCTGTCCCTTCAAGGCCGCCTCCCCCCTGCCTGAGCCGCTTCCCCCGCCACCCCTACTGCTGCGGAACCCCAGCCAGAGGCACCTCTCAAACAGATGGCCCCAAAATAACTTCCTCTCCCCGACCTGGGAGCTCGCAGCCAGCCTGGCAGACTCCCCGGGGACCACCAAGGAATACAGATGGTGGGGAGAGAAGAACAGGAGGCAGATTTATCGATCTCCAGCCTGGATGTCAAGGCTGAGAGGTGGCTTGGAGCAGACATGGGCACAGCAGCCCCACCTCTCTGAGGGGTCCTGGAGAGAAGCACTAGGTCTGACCTCAGTCTGGAGCTGGGGTCCTGGACAGCAGGCCTGCTGAGAAGGTGGACAGAGACCAAGGCCTCTTGCACACCAGCCAGCTGCTTGTCAGGGCTGGGATGGAAGCACTCATGGGAGACACAGAACCGGATAACAAAACAAATGAAGGAAAACCCCTGGGCACTTCACCAACAGTCAAGTTTGGGGAAGAGATTTGTTATCTTTACCTTCATCACAGTCAAGCCATGTGGAGGAAAGCTGTAAAATCAGCCCAGCCAGGAACCCCAGGCCAGCTCGACCATGTAATGCTGTGTGACCTCAAGTGAGGCCCTTAGCATCTCTGGACGTCGGTCTGATCACAAGTAGAAAAGACAATGGCTTTTTTTTTAAGGAGTGTGGCTTGGCTTTGATGAACTGACATGTATAGAGTGCCAGGCTTGACACACAGAATGTCCTCCCTAGACAGCACCATCCACCAGGAGAAAAATCTTAGCCTTTCTCTGTGTCAAGCCAACCTGAAAGCCACAGGAGCACCTGGGGAACTTGAGTGGGAGGAGGGAAAGTGACTAGAGGAGGTGTTTGAGTGGAGATAGTCTGGGAAGGCTTCTCTAAGGAGGTGAAATTCTAAGAGGATGACATTTCTGTGCAAATAAGTGAGGAATGACTCACGGCTAGGGACCCAGAGTGGCTAAATGTTCCTGAGGGGTTGGGAATTCCAAAGGAAGAAGAAGGTCTAGTAGAATGAGGATAGGAGGGAGAGATGTTCCAGGCAGAAGGAATGATTGGAGCAAAGACAGGAAGGTGGGAGAAGCACGAGGAGGCATTGAGGACAGAGGACAGGCTCATTGGGCCACAACCTACAAGAAAGACTTGCTGGGGAAGAGAAATGACCAGATCCGTGTTTCAGAAAGATGTCTGTGGGAAAGCTAGCTGGGCTGAGGGAGGCCCATGGGGCTGATGGTACAGATTCCAGGCCAGATAAAGGAACCTGGGCTAACGCAGAGCGACACTTTAATATTTATAAGGTACATCCATGTATGTGATCTCACTGGATCAAGACAGGATAGACAGGTGGCACTGCCCCACCCCGGCCCTCTCCCATTCTTGCTCAGGGCCTCCCATAGGTGGGAGGTATAGAGTTGCAACCTATCGATTTCCCATCCTCTAGAAGTGGGCAAGTCCCAGAGAGCTGGAGGGGACCCCGGTGAGGGAGCCGTCTCATGGGTGGGTGTGGTCAGGGAGGGCCTCCTAGAAGAGAGGCAGGGCTGGGTCACAAGAGCCATGCACTCCAGGTTGAGGGGCTGCAACTCCCAGGGACAGTGAAGACCTGTGGGGAGTTAAGAGGTGTAAAGAGAGTGGGAGATGTGAACAAAGCAGCTTTAGGGAGCCAAGCTGGGTCAGAGATCCAGAGCCTCACTCTTCTCCTCGCCTCATAGACATGAGACCTTCTTTTTCTGGTTGTCTGAGTGCTAGTAAGAGACATCAGACCTCCAGCCGCACATCACGGAGAATGGATTTGTTTACTCAACAACGACTCTTATTTCAACAGAACACACCAGCCCCCCCCCCCCAAACCGTGCCTCAGCCTTCCTGTCTCCCCTTGCAGGGGCAGGACGCGCTTCTGGGCTTCTTTTCTCATGAGGGAGGTACCCCGAGTGTGTCTGGGATGGTGTCTGGGCCTCATGGAGTTCAGGCTGGGTCAGCACATGGGCAGAGAGTGGTCCCAAGTAAGTCAACATCTGGGAGACCAGAACTCAGATAGAGATTCCTGGGCCGAGCAACCCCAGAGAGCCTGGCCCTTGCCTTTTCTCCCCCTTCATAAATATTTACTGGGTATCTCTTATGTGTCAGGCACTGTTCTTGGCACAGAATCAAACAAAATTCCTGCCTTCTTGGAGCTCAAATTCTACTGGGGAAGTAGTCAACAGTCAACAAATAAATATCCTCAGGTGGTAATGAGGACTGTGATAGAAATCAAAACTCGGGGGAGGGAAAGGCACCAAAAGTTTGAGTGAAGGTGGTCAGGGAAGGCTTCCTGAAGGAGGTGACATGCTAAGGGGGTGACAATTCAGCAGAGGCCTGCATGAAGCGAGGGAGCCATGGAAAGAGTATTTTGGGGTAAGAGTATTTCAGGCAGAAAAGGAATGGTACATGCAAAGGACCTGAGGCAGGGGAGAGTTTGGTGTTTTTCTCTGACTCCTCATCTAGGGCTCTTGGGGAATAGACAGGTGCAGAGAGGGCAGGTGCCAGAATTGTCCAACTTGGACAATTCTGAATTACTCCAAGCAGAGGCACAGGATAGCTGGAAGGGCCCTTTGGCAGCACTTGGTCCATTTTAAAGAGGGAGGAACTGGGCCTCGTGCCTGGAATGTCCCCCCCACAGCAGCCAGTGGTGGAGCCAAGACCTGGTTCCTGGACCAGTGGGCTGTGTGTGGGCGATGGAGATGAGCATGGGCTTGGTAGCGAGACAGACCGGCTGTGTGTCTGTCCCTCATGCTGGCTGCAACGTGGAGTCCTTGTGAACCCCCAGCTTCCTCATCTGAATGGTGGGACTATTCGGCATCTCTCTTAAATAGCCCTTGGGAAAATGACGGTAACATCTGCAAAGGGCTTAGCATGGTAGCTGCCCCAAATGTTTGCAGTTGTTGTTGTAATTATTACTGGAACTTCAGGGGCACCAGTATCTCTTCTTGAAGGTGACAGAGATTGGATTCTGCTGTGATCTGAAAAGCTGACCTGCCCCAGCAAGCAGGCTTCGTATCCTGCAAAGGCTCTGCCCCAACGTGTTAGCTGATGGAGAGGAAGGGTTGTTTCACTCCCACCTCGAAACAGAAACATCGCGTGTGTGGCCTGGCCTGAGTCCTCTCCCTTGGTCCCTCCCCTTCTTTCCATTCCCTCCTGTGTCTCTGCCTCTGACTCTGTCTCTCGTTCTCTCTCTCTCACACACACAGAGGCACGTGCTGCTGTTAAGGCCATAAAACTTTAACCAACTCCCCAGTGGTAGCCAAAGGGAAGCAGAGAAGTTTCCAGAAGATTCTAGCTTGGAGTGGAGGTACATATTTTAACCTGCTCCCTTGGCCAGGCTGAAACTAACCTTGATAGGCACAGGGCCTGTCCAGAGGTCAGGAGGGCAAGAGCCCACGGCAGGCGGAGTTGATAAGAAACCCACCATTGATCCAAGAGACCAGGGCCCAACAGCCAGGGAGGAGGGCTCGGAGTGTGCAGAAGCAGCCAAGGATGGGAGCCGCACAAAAGACACTGCAGAGGACATCCTGGAGGAGGAGGGGTAGGGAAGGAGGCTTTCATTTGAGCTTCAAAAGATGGAGAGGATTTGACCAAATGGACTCCTGCTCAGTATGGGACCAGCATTAAAAGCAGAAAACTAAACAAAGTATAGAAGCACAGAGGTTAGAGCTTTTAGGGTGCAGAACAACAGTGAGGTTCAGCGAGGATTTGGGCTTTTTCTAAGCTGGAAGTAAGAAGTGAGCTAACAGTAATTCTTTCATTCATATGAACACCTCACCCCCCCTAAAAAAAGCTTAGGCAACCTGGGCAGGCAGTCTTTCCTTCCTGTACCTGAATTGTGCTGTCTCCCAAATGTGTGTGTCGCTGACACTTGAGCGAGATGGCCCCAGAACAGATATTCCTAACTGACAGGTGGTCACCGGCTGCTCCCCCCACTGCTCAATAGACCCGGGCCAACTTCCCTGTGCCCATCAAGAAGTCCCAGACTCATCTGAAAACCTTGGGTGTCCGGGGACAGCTGGAGCACTTCCGCAGCCTCCTCTCAACCATGTGACATCCCAGGCGGGATGATGGTTCATGTCGACCCCACAACGGGGAACTGACCCTCAAAGGGGCATGGCTTCCGGCCTCAGCCCTCCACCTGGTTATGTAGCAGAGCCATGGTTTGAAATGAGGAGCCTCGAGCTCCCAGCCCCCAAGTCCCTTCCATTATGCCCTTAAGTTTGCACAGGCCAAGAATGGAAGCCAAGATGGGAAGCCATCTGGTCTCACCAGGGCTCAGACTGGAGGGTCGCTGGGGTCTGGCTGCAGCTGCCACTCCAGAGGCTCAGCCTCTCTGAGATAGCAGATTCCAGCTTTGGTTTCAGCCAAGTGCCCCTTTCAAGCCAACTTGGCCCTTCCTACACCTCCCCTGCCCACCCTCCAGCATCCGCCCAGGGTTCCATCTGGCTCACAGGTATTGAAACTCTTCAGGGCAGCCAGGAAATACCATGATCAGTACACTGATCACCCACAACACCACCTCTGAGCAGGCCCCCGGGGCTGCTCCTGGGCCCCAGGCTGCTCCTCTTGAAGAGACTGAGGAAGAAAAATACTGCCATTTCTCCAGTGGCACAACCCACAAATGGAACAGTTCACTCACGGGTTGATTCCATTTGGATGCACTTGGAATCACTTTGGGTCCAGCCAGAGACACGTGCTCACCACGTCCTGGCTTGCCCACCTCGAGCACTAGAGAGCCCACACCATGATCCCACCTCTTTGAAGCCCAGTATGTACTATTCCTACACAAGGGGTTGAGGGACCTACAGGTGGGACAGGCAGAACCAGAGCCAGGCTCTGATGATCAAGAAGCTCCTAAGAGGAGAACCCGAAATCCTCGATGCTTGTTGGTGGGAATGGAAAATAGCCACTGTGGAAAAGAGTATGGCCTTTCATTGGAAAATTAAAAATAGAATTACCGTATGATCCAACAATTTCACTTCCGGGTATTTCTCCAAAAAAAAAAAAATTGAAATGAGCACCCTAAAGAGCCATCCGCACTGCCATACTCCTGCAGCATTATTTACAATCACCAAGATGTGCCTACAACCTGAGTGCTCACTGACGGATGCATGGAGAGAGAAAATGTGCTGGATACCTACAACGGGTATCCAGCCTTAAAAAAAAGAAATCCTGTAATATACAGCAATGCAGATGAACCCGAAAGACCATATGCCAAGTGAAAGAAGCCCATCGCAGAAGGGCAAACCTTGTTTGATTTCACTTAAATTTCACTTAAATAAGTCAAGTTCGCAGAAACAAAGAGTAGAATCTGGTTGCCAGGGGCCGGGGGAAGAGAGAATTGGGAAGGTGCTGTTTAACAGTTATGAAGTTTCAGTTATGTGAGATGACAAAGTTCTAGAGCTCTGCTAGACCTCGCACCTGGAGTTAACAGACACTATATTGCCCACTTAAACTTCTGTTAAAAGAGTAGAATTCAGGGTCCTGAGATCGAGTCCTACATTGTCAGGCTCCCTGCTCAGCTCCCTGCTTCTCCCTCTCCCTGCCCCAGCCCCAGCTCTTGTGCTCTCCCCCTCTCTCTCGAATAAATAAGCAAAATCTTTTAAAAAAAAAAGAGGAGATACCATGCTAAATGTTATTGTAACAATTTAAAAAAGCTCATAAGCTAGAAAAAGAAATGTGGATAGGTGCACAGGTCAATTAATAGCACTAATAGTGCTGATAATAATATAACTCATATCCTGTGCCAGACACAGATCTGAGCTCTCACCTATGTCAATTCATTTAGCACGGGCAATGATACAATGTACCACAGTCGTCTCGACTAGACAGAAGAGTAAACCGAGGCACAGAAAGGTTGAGTAACTTGCCAGGATTGCAATCACACTACTCCCAGGCACAGAGCTGGGTCTGAAACCCGGGCAGTGGCTACAAGTCTGTGTCGAGGTACACAGGAGTATATTCCTAACAGGTGACACAGTACCAGGTGGGAGTGTGACCGACTCCACCAGGGGGAGGGGGCATGGAAGTGTTCCAAAGGGAGACATATCTGAACTGGACTCTCATCAATGAGGAAACGCCATCACCCTGAAGCTAGCAGTGAACACAGCCCCAGCAACCCCTACTATTCCCCACTACCCCCCACCCCCATGCTGCAAGCTCCCAGGGATCTCCCTGTGGGTCTCCTTTGTTGTGGGGACACAGTCTGCTTTGCCCCGGCTCCAGACTTGTCTTACCTCCCTCCAGAGCACAGCCCTTGTCCCACCACCCGCTTCTGCCTGGCCTGGGAGGTAGCTGGCACTTGTGAAATATTTGTGGGATTGACATGGATTTTCCTTAGATGATGGGGCTGGCTCCCGCAGAATCAGGAGATGGGCAAAATAAATTTGGCCTGCTCTTTTTCCCTCCCTCCCTTCTCTCCTTCCTCCTTCCTCCTTCCTTTCACTTTCAACAGCTATTTATTGTGAATACATTGTATGTAGCCCCTGGGGTGCCACAGGATAGCCACTGTTCTGCGGTACTCACAGTGCAGCAGGGGAGACAGACTAGCAAAAAGACAAGACAGAGGGGACAGACGACCTTAGCTGTGGAGGGGGCAGTCAAGGAAGGCCTCCCAGAAGTGGCATCTAAACTGCAACCAGTGTATTGAGTAGGAATTAGTCTGTGTGTGTGTGTGTGTGTGTGTGTGTGTGTGCGCGCGCGCCAGCGCCTGCCACCAATGAGGAAGAAGGTTAAGCTCAGAGCTTTCTAGGAAGAGGGAAGCACGTTTGCAAAGGCCCAGAGGCACAGAACTGCCCCACGTTACAGAAGGTTCTAGCCCAGAAGGGCAAAGGGAGAGGAGAAAGAACAGAACAAGATCCTGAGGACCCTTGCAAGTCATGCTAAAGGAATTTGTCATTTAACATTGGAGGCCGCAAGGAGCTATTAAAGGATTTCATGCAAATGATGATGTGATCTGATTTGTGTTTTTAAAGGAGCCCTCTGGTGCACTGTAGGGAGGAGCCTGGAGGGGCTCGGTGATCCAGGTAAGAGAGTGGTTAGCAGTGGTGAGCAGAGGAAGGGGGCTCACTGACAGATCTTGAGTCAACAGGATTCCATTGCCTTGGGTGGGGTAGGGGACCGGTGGGAGATGAAGCTCAAGTTTGGGGCATCCCAGCCCTTCCCAGGCCCCTTTTCTCTCCATCCTCATCCCACTGCCACAGCTAGAAGCCAGGGAGCTTGGAGGAGGAGGGACTCCCATGAAATACTATACTGCCAGCTCCATCGCATGAACTGGGTTCAATCATACCAGCAGGAAGTGTGCCTGCACCATAAAAATCATAACCCACACCCAGGCATGTCCACCCCAAAAAAGATGCCGTGAGGCATCAGCAGAATTGGCTGATTCAGCAGAATTGGCTGATTTGGCTCCTGGCACTGAAGAGAAGCCAATGCGAGAAAAGCGTAAAATGGAGATCATTCCTAAGTAATAATTTTGTTCTTCACTACAAATTGGAGAGAGAGAGAGGTATCCATTTAGTTCAACAGTGGAAGCGTAAACAGCACAACTTCTGGACAAGGCGGGGAAGCGCTCCTCTAGGTTTCTCCTAGTTGAGGCTGGAGAAGAATCTGATTAAGTGGCTCAGGCGGGAGAGTGAATGACCAGCAGAGCCCAACCTCTCCCAGAGCTCTGAGCAGCTTGGCTCTAGAAACGGAGAGCAAGTAGCTTTCCTCACCGCCGTCGAATGTCATCATCTGCCTGTGCACCCAGAGAACGTATTGTCTCCGGGGATCACGACAGCCTCGGGGCTGCCTAAACGTGAGTCACCTTCCACAAGTTCGCAGCCAGTTGTGTCTCGGGGTGAGTTTTCATGTTCCCTTCTACCTCCATTCATGTCACCTTCCAAAGAAGCAAACCGCTCAGAAGGCTCTAATGGAAATCCATAGACAAGGAGGTCATAAACCTCCGAAAGTTATTTCCCACAGTTCTGGAGGCTGGGAAGCCCAAGGTCAAAGCATCCACGGTTTCAGTGTCTGGTGAGGAGAGGAGAAAGCTATCTTCTTGCTCTGTCCTCGCATGGCAGGAGGGACAATGGGACTCTCTGGATCTTTTCCAGGGGTGCTGATTGCATTCCTGAGGCCTCCACCCTCATCACCTCTTTGTTCCCAAAGGCCCTACCTCCCAATACCGCCACATTTGTTAGGGCCAACGTATGCATCTGGTGGGACATACAGTCAGTCTCTAGCTCAAGCATAAAACTTAGGTAAAAAGTGTGCTTACTCTGCAAATGCAGTTTTAAGATAAGTCTCCCGCATGCTGATCCCCGCCACGGTGCTGCCCATAAACCTCCTCCAAGAACAGCTGGTGAGCCTGAGTACCCTCGACAGGAGAGACCACTTTCACAAGTAACGCCTTGCACTGAACCAGGTGGGATGAACTTTTCTTCACGACGCACTACTATCTTCTTGCTGTCAAAGAAAGTGAATAAAAATGCTTATGAAACAACACCATTCTGCAGATGGGAAAACTGAGAACTAGCCAACCGACTTGATTCAGATCACAAATGTCTGGCCACACCTACCCTCCCTGATCCTTTGAGGCAGACCATGGAGACAGGAGGTATCCAGCTCTGAGCTGAAGTCACAATCTGGGAGCAGGTCACTGTGAGGGAGGCAGAGTCTAGGCAGTGAAGTGTGCCACTAAGGTGAGTCTGTTGGCCTGTAGAGAATAGGAGGTGTGAACCCCAGCCCCCACTCACACATGCACCTTGCACAAGGCCAGGCAAGTCACTCGATCTCTCTGGTTTCGGCAGGCAATCTACACTGGCAACAGAGGCTGGGTGACAGGGGATACTTCGCAGTCCTTTTCTGGTTTAACAAATTCCCGTCTTTGATTACGGCTATGTCCAGTGGGTGATGAGGGAAAAGTAGAAATGACTATTTTTATCGGATCTATGAGATACATTTTTTTATCCCTGGTGATTATTTGATTTTGTTTTATTCTACTTCTAAAGACATAGCCGCTGCAGGGATGAGGGGATTGGTATTGAATTGGTGAGTCATTGCTCTGCCTTGAGGTCAATCACTGGGTCTTGTCTGATGCCACAAGCTCCATCTCAGCTGGGACCGTGTGGCTTCCAGGCCTAGGAGGCAGAGGAGCAGGAGTCAGGCTGAGGCCAGCAGAAACCAGTGAAGGACTCCAGGGGGTCCTCAGGCCGGAACAGAGAAGAGGATTTGCATCTCCCCTCCCCCGTAGCTTCAAAATGACAGTTTCTAAGCCTTTCCCACCAATAATCCCACATCAGTCCAGGGAAAGGGTGGGCCGGCTGCTTGTTGCCCCAATTCACAGAGAAAGAAACTGAGGTTCAGAATGATTGAGTGACTTGTCCAAAGTCCCAGAACAAGTGGATGAGAAAGGCAGAACCAAAACCCAGGACTCAATGATTTCTACTCTTTGTAGGAAACAGCCAGCCTCTTTGTAGGAAACAGGATGGGCCCATATAGAGGCACCTCCAGGCTATGAATAGCATCCCTGTACTAAGAACACTTCAAGAGGGGCAGAAATGCAGCTTGGCCTCAAAACTGGCCCTACCTATCCAGTTGGCATCTCCCCACCTTGCCACAAAACTCTTCCAGTGACAGAACAAAGGGATGATGATTCCTTACAAGGAAAAGCTGTTGAGAGGCAAGAGCGCAGACACATCTCTTCCTGATGAATTCCGCTACAGCTGGGGAGGGACATCTGACCTTGCAGGGCTCTTTTGGGACCACCTGACAGCAAAGGGGTAACTGAGAATCTTCCAGAAGTACACAGAGCCCAAACTATTAACTGTTGCTGATGGCACTGCTTCCTTCCTAATAGGATGAGTAGTGGCCTGGACCAAGATACCACAGGACCCATAAATAAAGCTAATAAGCCAGTGTCTGTATGGAAACTACATAAGAGGCCAGGGTCAGCAGTCCTCTGTGCCTTCTCCCAATGGTCCTCAAAAGACATTACCAGAGACCCAGCTAGGCTCAACAAACCCAGAAGCAGGTGTATTGTCCCCGCGTAGCCGGTGAGGAGCAAGTGACTCTGACACACAGCAAACCTGTCCCAGGGCCATTTTAAGACCCAGGTGCTGTTAGTTGTGGAAGCCCCGCCCCTCTCATATAAAACACATCTCGTTCTGAATGTTTCCTTTGGTTGAAAAAAAACCCTGAATTTTTAAAATAATTTTGCTTTTGAAATTATTTGTGGTAACTAGTAAGATTAACGATCAGCTCTGCCTTCTCAACAAAATTATTGTCTATAATCAGAAACCTTGGCAAGGCACAGCACCGTAGCCCTCTAAAGAGGGGGCCGTTTTTATAAATACGAAAGCAAACGATTAATCATGTTTGAATATATTAACGAAACATTCATTTTGATCAACTGTTATCATATTTTGGAACCCAAACTTTTTTTTTCATGTCTCCAACATTTTTGTAGGCCCCAGAGGAGTACACAGGCTTTTGATGTTGCCTGGGGAAATCAGGACCAGGGTGAGGAGGGGAGCTAGGACGGGAGCACAGGTGTCATTCCAAAACCAGGCTCTTTTCTGACCTGGGACTGCCCCTTGGGGGTCTAGGCTCCTCCTCCAAGTTAGAGCAGGGAGACTGCTAAGTGGAGGCCAGTAGATTACAGGGCTTGGAAAGCAGTTGGGAATGATGTCCTTTGAGTGACTGGTAAGAATGGAGGTGTGGGGGGTTGTGGACAGTGAGCAGAATGGGTAAAAGGAGTCAAAAGATACAAATTTCCAGTGAAAAAATAAAGAAGTCCTAAAATAAACAAACAAGTCCATCCTGGGTTTACAAATGTGCAGCCTGGTGACTATAGTTAATAACACCGTATCATATATTTGAAAGCCACTGAGAGTCGAGATCTTAAAAGTTCTCATCATGCACACACAAAAATCTTTTTGCACAATGTGCAGTGACAGATGTTAACTAGACTTACTGCCGTGATCATTTCACTATATATATAAATACTGAATCATGACATTGTATGCCTGAAACGAATACAAGGTTATATATCGATGATAAAAATATTTTTATTAACATTTTAACTTATTTTTAAATAAAATTTTAAATCCATAATAACGATTTATTTTAATCATTATTTATTTAGATTTAAGATTTTAATTCAAAAGAATCGTGGCTGTTTGGTCCTGAATAGGAATAGTGTGGTAGGAGGTAAGGTTCCTCCACACTACGCACTGCTGGCGGGAGTCCCACAGTTACCCTCTTTGGAGCCCAGAGGGCACCCTGTGGCATTAGGAGGGGAAGTGAGAGAGTTGGATTCTAGAGTCCGCCGTCTGAACCACTGTGGTATACTGCTTCCCAGATGGCACAGAGGGACACGGGCAAGTTCTGCAGGGGCCTGGGGGCCATATGGCAACATCAGGAATGACGGGGGAGAAGAGAGTGGTCTCTCTGCAGATGGCCAAAGGAGGAGGGTGGAAGCGAGGGCAGGCAGGTCTCCGCTGACCAGAAGGAAGAACCTGCCAGCAAGCAGAGCAGTTGGACAGCGGAGGGGCTGCCCTGGGAAGTCCCAAGCTTCTAGCTGCTGGGCGTCTACAGGGCGGGAGGCTGGGTGCTGGGCACTGTGGCG
This sequence comes from Spilogale gracilis, assembly GCA_004023965.1. Classification (NCBI taxonomy): domain Eukaryota; kingdom Metazoa; phylum Chordata; class Mammalia; order Carnivora; family Mephitidae; genus Spilogale; species Spilogale gracilis. Next base: position 87,884 of record PITA01003856.1, on the reverse strand, counting down.
GGGATTCCCGCTCCAGCTGGAGAGCCAAACCAACTTAGAGGGCACAAGCGGTCACACTCTTTTCCTCTCTCAGACCTCTTCCACGCAGGCCTGGGTGCCGCTGGCCACACGTAGGTCCCAGGGAATATGGGCTGGAGGGGGGAAATGACCACCGATGGAGGAGGCGTACTCAGAGGCATTTCCTGGCAACACAGAACTGGTATTTATTGAGTTTTTCTAAATACTAGTTATTTGAGCCTTACATGTGTCTTCTCATTTCTCCTCACATCCTCTGAGGTCAGTATTCTTACTTTCATCTCACAGATGAGGAGCCTGAGGCCCAGAGAAGCTAAGCTGAGAGCCTGGGGACAGATAACCTCTGCCTGGCTTCCTTAAGGCCATCCCAGAGGCGCTTTCCCTCTCCTGCTATTAGGGAAGGGATAGGGGTGGTGTGGGGTGGGCCTCCCCCACCTCCACCCCAGCCGGAAGCCTGAGGCCTAGGCAGACCAAATGGATCCCAAGGTTGTAAGAGGGAAATGAGAGCACAGAAAGCATGGGTGGGGGTAGGGTAGGGGAGACACTGAGAGACGGAAATGAAAGTGACCTTGAAAAAAAGGAACGAGGGAAGAAAAGCAGAAACTAAAACAAGTGACAAAGAGAACGAGAGCGTCCAGAGGAAGTGGCCCAGGGGTGCGGCGCCGCCAGAGGAATCCCCCACAGTCTGGTATTTCCTCTCTTCTCAGAGGCTGGGGGTGAGGGACCAGCTGGCCATCTGTGCCACTTGTCCCTATTCGGGCCAGAGGAAGCCTGGTGGCTTTGGTAAGGAAGGCTTCTCCTGCCAGCCCAGGGAAGGAGCAGGACACAGAGCTCAGAGCCCTGGGCTGGAGGCTGGCTCCACAGGGACATGGATTAGACCTCTCTGGGCCTCAGTTTCCAGTTGCCTCTCTATAAGATGGCTAGAAACATCCTGAGCCCTTAATACTGCTGGGAGGACTTCCTGGGAGGCCCTCACCTGTGCCTGAGGGAGCTCCCAGGAAGTGTGTGGGGGGTAGTGCCCAGAGCTGCAGGATGCATGCTGGACATTCCTGGGGGTGTACGCCCAGGGGGAGCATCCTGTCTCGTTACCCAAGCATTAATCTGATGCTCTACTATTCTCTAATCACTCTGTGCCCTGTTGGCCCTGGGAATAAAAGGCTGAAGAAGGGTCAGTCTTTTCTTTAATTACAGACTTTGCAGACAGATTCCCAGCTCCTTATCCACCTCTCCCACTTGGTTGGCTGTGCTACCTCGGGCAAGTAACTTGACCTCTCTGAGCGCCCTTCTTCATCTGTAAAGCGAGAGTGAGAATCATGCCTGCCCTGTAGGTTGTGAGGCTTCGGTGAGACTGTGAGCATGAAGCACTCAATCCTGGGCCAGCATACACCCACCAGCTTCAGCCCGGGCAGCACCCAGCCCACCAGGGAGCTGGACACTCTGCAGGGGTCCGAGCAGCACAGAACTGGCAGGAGCTGGGGCCCTCGGTGCCAGGCAGGGATGTGGGACTAGATCTGCCTAGATGTCTGAACAGGTGGAAAGGACCAGGAGTGAAGGGTAATCCAAAGGGAACAGCGGGAGCAAAGGCACATAGGAAGGGCAGAGGGGGAAGTGTCCTGGCACTAGGGATGGAGGAGGCCAGACTTGTCCTTATAGGGTGAGGAGCTCTCTGATCCAAGGTGCTGCCGATAGTGGTCAGACTGGCCCTGGAGGTGACAGCAGGCCTGCCACTGGGGATGATTCTGCCAGCCTCTGATGACAGGGCTGGTGCCTTCAGCAGACCTGTGCTTGGGCAGTGACTCCCTCCAGATGGACTCGGGGAAACTCCCCCAGGGGATGGGCGTGGCTCTCATGAGCGGGTCTAGCCTGGGACCCACAGCCGGAGTGAGGACAGGTGCAGCCGTGAAGGTGTCACCAAGCACAGGCTGGGGGCACATGAAGGAGAAGGGGATTTCGCCACCATGGGTTTGCTCAGAACTGAGCCTCATTTGCATAGAGGGCCGCTGCAGCTCCTGCACCTCATCTGCCTTTGCAGGGCTGCAGACCCAGTCAGTCACAGCCCTCCACACTGACTGGGGGTTACCCACGGGGCTGCAGCCCCGTGGCCCCCACTCGGCCATCCAGGAACAAGCAGAAACCAGATCACTGGCCCTATCACCCTCAGGGCTCCTGCTCACTTGCCCAAGCATCAGAGCTTCCATCTGTAAAATGTAGACCCTAAGCCACACCCACCTCCCAGGAGGTTGTGGGAATGAAATGAGATCCTGGAGGGGATGCACTGGGCAGAAAATCCAAGAGGTGATCCGTCACTCACAGCCCCTTTCCTTTCCTTGCTACTTCCTCCGTGACAGGGGACTGGGGAGACCCAGGCCCATTTTATCCCTCACTCTGGCTCTGTGACTTGAGACAACTCACTCCCTTCTCTGTATATCAGCTTACTCATCTGCAAAGTGGGGAAGAAACCGAGTGAGCCCTGTCCCTCTGGGGAAAAACGCAGCTGGCAAAACTCATCCTTACTACCTTCATCCGCCCTCTTCTATTTCCAGGTATCATGAGCTTCCCAGGACTCTGAATCCCCTTCCCAAACTTGCTGTTAGGAAAGGACTTGAAATCAGTCATTTTCCCTTTAGTCTGAATAAGCCCACAATGACTTTGGAGCTGGAATAGTCTCCAAAGAGTTGTTATCACTTCCCTCCCAATTACAGAATATACATACATACATATTGTATGTAATATGTATATTCTGTAATTGGGAGGGAAGTGATAACAACACATATTACAGAAGGAGAAAATGAGAAGAGGGGGGAGAAGAAGGGCCCTGACTGAGGCCACTAGCTCCTAAGTAGCAGAGCTTGGCTTGACACCAGAGTCTCCTGAATGTTATGGTCACTGGGACCTCACAGCTACCATCCCATTTCTCTTATGATTTTAATTTAATTGACGTCAACCAGCCCAATATTTGATTCTGCATTGAAACGTGCAACGTTCTAGAGACCAGGAAAGAGAAGATGTGTTCTTGCATTTCACATGTAATTTTATGTTCCATGAGCTTCCGGTCTCCCTCTCTCACCCACTACCTCTCTTGAGCCTCACTAGCCTGGGGAGGGAGGCAGGGAAGCAGACAGGCAGAGATTCGTGTGCCTGTTTTCCATGAGGACACTAAGGCCACGAGAGGAAAAGTGACTGGGCCAAGGACCCACAGCCAACCAGAGCTAAGCATTTTTAACGTTAGGCAAGGCAACTACAGCGTAGGGGACTTTCATCTTACTTTCTCACAGGGCCCCTCAGGAGACAAGGAAGGCCCTCTGCAGCCCAGAATTCCCTCTGTCCACTTGGGGAGGCCTGTCTAAGGCCTCAGAAACTGACAGGACTCAGCTCAAGGGAAACTCAGTGGGGAGTAAGGGGGGGTCTAGGGGCCCAGCCTGAGCCCCACCCCACTGTGGCCTTGAACAGGCTGCTTCCCTCCTCAAGCCTCGGCTCCCTTCTCAGCAGAGGTGAGGCGTAAATGAGCTGACCCTTCATCCCGCTCCCCTCCCTAGGCTAAACGAGTCAGGTCTGCCCAACCCAATGTCCCTGGTAGCAATGTCACCAGCTGCTCTCCGTGGGGGTGCCCAGCACCCAGAGAGCCAGTGCCCTCTCTGCGCCCCCACCCCCACCCCATCAGCACTGACTGCCAGTGCAGGCCTGGGAAAGGAGCATCATTGAGCCACCAGAGAGAGACTCCAATGCTGCAAACAAATGCATAGGGGACCTCAGGGTGGATTGCATCCCAGTGCTTCTCTCCTGCTCTCTGGGCATTAATAATGCATGGGCAACCAGCACGGGGCCCATCACAGGCCTGAGGTCAGGTGGCATTAGGAGGCCTTTAATGGTCCTGATGATCTGGGGAAGGTTCCCAAGTGGGATGTGGGCAACATGGGCGGGAAGCCAGGATTCTGAGCACTTAGGCCCTACAGGTGGGAGGTTGTGGGGGGTCGGGAAGGGGGGCAAAGCCAGCTTCCTTAGACCAGAGTCCCATTCAGGGGATCATATAGGCTCAGCTGAGGCCTCTTGCAGGGGGTTGGTGTGTCTGTCAAGAAGAGCAAAGGCCCAGACCCTGCAGACAGGTCACAAAGAAAGTGGAGAGTTTTAGAAACTCAGGACTGAGGGGAGGCTTCTCAGAATCTCACCCACATGGCAGTTTGGCCCAGGGGCTGTGCAGCTGGTGCCCACATACATCAGGGACCAGGGTACTCACTGCCTCTCTGAATGACCCCCAGTCCATCTTTAAACAGGTGTGACTGGGGAAAACAGACGCAGTTGTATAAAGCAGCCCGAGAGGAAGCGCCGCTGAGTGCTGGGTGAGGAAGCTGGAGAAAGGAGCTGATGTGGGAGACAAGGGTCCTGAGTCCCCAAACCGAGGGTCCTCTTTGTTCTTGAGCAGCTTCAGTCCACCCACCTGGCCAGCTTTCCAATCTACCATGGGGGCCAAACCCCCACCAGAAGCCCTGAGCCCCCCGGGGCCCCAGGAGCACCCCCATGAACCTGCGAGCTTCACAGTTCTGCCTTCAGCTATGAGGATGAGCAGTGCAGAAAAACCAGTGCACCGCGTGGTTGGTGGTGATGGCAGTGGTTCTCCCACTGTCCTGTGGGCCTGATCCGATTTCCTGCAATGGCGGGGTGCCTTCCAGGCTCAGGCAGAGAAAGACACGGGTCTCCCCCTTGCTCTCTTGGACCCCTCTCTCCCGGGAAGCCAACCGCCATACTGCAAGGATACTCGAGCAGCCTGTGCAGATGCCCAGCCAGGAGGAAGAGAGGTCCCAGCCAACAGTCCACACTGACATGGCAGGCATGGGAGGGGCAGAAGTGGGGCCTGCGCCGGGGGGCCTAGAAGAGCAGGGCAAAGCTGCCTTGGCCAGGGTGGGTAAGGAGAGGCCACACTCGGAATTGAGGACTGCCTGGCTTAGTCCCCAAGCACACCCTCACTCCTGCTGGGCCCTACCTCTCCATAAGGTGCTGGGAGTTTGCTCCTGCTGAGGTTCTTGTCTGGCTGCACTGGCAGCTCTTTCCCCTCGCCATCCCTCGACACTTGGAGCAGGAAGCACCATCCTCCAGGACGAGGCCCTCAGTTCAGGCCTGGCTGCCCCCCACACAACTCCCAAGCCCGGCAAGTTATACTGTCCAGAGACCGCTCTTCTCCAGAGAGCCCCGGCTCAGATAAGATGGGGTCTGGGCCAGGCAGGGGGGCACAGGGCATCCAGGTTTCCAGCCTCCACAGGCACCCCAGTCTGCCAAGCCCCGAGGGTCCCCACAACGCAGCCCTGGGCCTGGGGCAGAGCAAGTGTCCAATACATGGTCACAGAGTAAATGAACTAGCCAAAGTGAAGCTCCATCCTGCAAACACAAAGCGGTTCAGAGCATTCTGGGAAATCACACAGAGGGACTGTAGCAATGGTTGTTCATGCTGGCCCTGGATAATCCAAGTCTTTTCTGTCATCGCCCCCAGGGACCACTAGCATCTTCCCGGCTGCCCTGGGCAATGGGCCACACAGAGCCATGTTGAGACGAAGTGACGGGAGTGGGGGATGAGGATGAGAAGGCAAGCTGCAGGAGAGCCAAGGGCTGGGATGTCCTTGGATTCTGAAACCCCAGTGTTGACAACGGCCCAACACCCAAGTACTAAGTGGTAATTACTATAAAAAGCAAAGAGCTTGACAATGAACGGTGGAGATTCTGCCCCGGGCCTTCCTCTGGGTCCCCCTCTGTCGCAGTCATATCACAGGCTTTAGTGGCCGTCTGGCCCTCCCTGTACGCAAGAGGAAACTGAGGCCCCACCAGGGCAGAGGTTCCCAGAGGTCACAGAGTCGGTGTGCTGTGAGCACTGGAAGCCTGAGCTCCCATCTGCTCCTCATTTCTAGGCAAACAGGGATCAGGCCAGGACCCAGGACGATTTGGCCTCAGTCCCTGCTCTGGGGACAGGCTAGTGCCCAGAGAGTCCGGGTGCCTTTGGACCGGGAGGCGGGGCGATCTAGCTGTGCCTGGGAGATGGGCTGGGAAGGCTGCACGAGGGGCAGCCGTGCAAGACGCAGGGGAGCGGCACCAGCTAAAGGGCGGCGGAGGGGGCCTCACAGAAGACAGAGGTGGCAGATGGTGGAGGCAGGCCTCCCTGGCTCCTCACTTTGTCCCTCTAATGCCCTCTCAACATGCCACACCAGCCACCGGGTCAGTGCTCCTTGCAGGTCTCTCCCCACGTCCCCAGGCTCACCTTGTCCCGCTCTCTTCCAGGTACACCCTGCATCTTGACCCCACCCCTCTCCCTCCACATAGTGGGGCACATGGCTCTCCGCGGCTGCTGGACTCACCCCACACCACCCCCAGCTCATACTCCGCCCCGCTGCATGATCCCGGCCTCACAGCTGGTTGAGATGGAGTTTCCATCTTGCCACCTGCTCTAAGCTCTCTTCTTTGTGTCCCAGCCCTGCCACAGCTATCACACCACCCCTCCCTCATTCCCTTTGTAGACAGGGAGTAAGGCTGCACCCGCCAGGCCTGCTGGGGCTTTCTGTGGCTCCCATGTGCCGCTCGCTGGGAACGTGGACAGCGCCTTCGGCCACAGAGACCATGGTATCAGAATCAAGGCTCCACCACGTGTGCCAGCCGCGTGGCCAGCCAGCGAATCTTTCAGGGCTTTAGTTACTTGTTGCAAAACGGAGCGATGACACCTCCCTTGCAGGTGAGATTAATGAGTGGGCTAGCACGTGCAGGGCACAGCCTTTGGCCCAGAGAAGGCGAAGGATAAACATCAATTCCAGGAACGTACAAAGAGTGGGTTCTTGACAGATGTTGCCTGCCATGCCCTCCGCCCAGGCTGGTGTGGGACACAGCTGGTGGCCCTTGAACACCTGGACCACTGACCACCTCTTGCCATTGAAGGGTGCTCACAAGAGGGGTTATGGGCCATGTCTGGGACTCAAACTTGCGTTAGCGTGGGGAGGACAGCCTGGAAAGGAGGGAGAAACCAAGAGGCCAGGAGGAGACAGCTATAATGCTTCACAGGCGAAGAAAGCGGGCCAGAGGGTGGTGGGCAGGGGTGGGGTGTGCATCAGGGAGCCTCACGAGAGACACTTGGGAGCAGAAGCAACTCCCTGGACTGGGAGGCAGATGGAGAGTGGGGAGATGAATAGAGGATAATATCCACTGACCAGTCACCTGCTAATGTCACTGGCTGAGACGGAGAGGAAGAGCCACTCAAGGGCTGTGACCAATAACAACGATGAAATGATACAACTGGTTTTTGGAGTGTTAAGAGGGTGTTTATAGGGCATTTGGGGCAAGTTATTATGGGTATAATATTTGTGACACCAAATGCATCCCTTTTCCATCCTTCCCCAGGATGCGGCCCCACCATTCTGCTCCAGTAGCACTCGGAAATCATTGGTCAGCACCAGGACCTCTTCCAAGTGTCAGGGTGTCCAACACACTTAAACCTCCATGAGCCCTTGGTAGAAAGGGTTACCGTTATCCCCATGTGACAGATAGGAAACCTGAGGCCCGGAGGGTAACACCATCTTGCCCAAGAAGTTATTGACAAAGCAGAAACTGATTTAGCTGCACATCACCTCTAGCAAACAGCTACTGCACAGGAGCGGCTCTCCTATTTTCAGGCACTTAGTGTGTGTTGTGTAAAAGCCGTGACGGCGGCCAGGATGCTGATGATGGTGGTGAGGAAGAAGACAGAGCCTACGGGGACAGGGCTGAGGATTCGGTTCTCTAATTTACTGAATCCATCTGGCCACGTGGGGAGGAGGGGGTGGGCATCCCCTCACTGTGAAGAAGCTGAGTGGCAGCGGGGAGGGAGCCAGTGGCCTCCTGAGATGCTGAGCCCAGGTCTCACCAGCCAGCCTCCTCTGGCTCACTGGCCGCTCCTCCCAGCCCGACTCACACCCTTACCCAAGACAAGCAACCTGCTACCACTCAGCCCTTCTCCTACAAGGGGTTGGGGGGCTGGGGCTCTCTTTCCAACCCCATAATTTGGGGCCCAGGCATTGCCAGAGGACTGAACCCATCTCTCCTCCTCCAACACTATGAGAGCTCCATGACAGGCGGATGGAGGAAATCTGTGTGCTCCCCGCCACCCACCTGCCATCCAAATTCACTGCCAGACAAAGCCTTCTCTTTGTCTGGGCGCCTCCCTCCCTCCCTGCCATTCAAGCGCTGAGAGATTTCATTTCCAGTAAGTAGAGAGAGAAGCAAGCAAGGGGCGGGGGAAGGCATGGGAGTGGTGGGTAGAAGGCAATAGCACTGAATCAGGGCCAAGACTTAGCCCCGTTGTCCAAGTGACAACTCATTAAAACAATGATTTGTCGGCTGTGCGGGGGGAGACAGCTGCCTCCGAGGAGCCCCCCTTCCTGCTCAGTGAGGCAGCAGTGGCAGCCAGTGCCCGCCCCGTGTGTCTGGAGGGCCCCAGTTTTCACAACAGCCCTTGCGGCTCCCACCTGGGGGGCAATCTGGGCGTTCCAAAGCTCTGATGCCATCAGGCTTAGAAGCAAGCGGCACCCAGGCTTAATGTCTCTGTAACAGCCGTTACAGGGAAACAGACAAGAGCCGGTGCTCCAGCCCTATCCGGGTCCCCACCCCTGTGCCGCGGTGTCCCCAGAGCCTCCCCTCCTGTACAACCTCAGAGGATGCATCTCCCGCTGATGAAATGACAGGTCATGCTCTTTTGGCAAACAGTCAAGGCACGGAACCCCCTGGAAGTGGTGGGTTGGCCAAGCGCGGGTGGGGTCCTGGGGATGGCAAGGCTCCTTGGCTTCAGGAGGAGGGAGGTGAGCCCATAATCCACCCAACTCCTTCTCTGCCAGAGAAATAGGGCTATCCAGGGGACCCCAATTCTCTGGACCCTGGCTCTCTCAGCTCTGAAAGGAGCGAGCTGAACCACATCCCACCCTTCTGTGCCCCAGACATGCTGTGAGCATTTTCTACGGGCAGAGGCCACATTAGGACGTGGGGCATGTGTTTTTGGCTCTCTCCCAGCAAACATTCATTGACTCTGAGACCCTGTGGTGGGTGCCCAGAGGGTAAGACACAGGACTGGGGTGTCATCTGCAGAAAGGTGAAGCCTGGAGGGAAGCACTGAAGGACCCAAGGAATTTGGGCTCTTCCAACACTATGCTCTGCAGAGAGGCTGTTGCGGAGGCTGAGGCCCTCTGTTCCCAGGGCTGACTCCCTCAGGCTCCTGCCATGAAGTAAGGCCTTCTTTACCCCTTCCTTTATCCAGTGGGAAACATGGCCCCTGGGTCCCACTCACCACGTTGGCGGGGGGGCACTTAGGGGCACAGACTCTGGGCTCTGACTGGCCTGGATTTGTAGCCGGGCAGACCCACTTACAAGCCAGGTGTCCTCACATCTCTGTGTCCCCAGATAGCCTGTGACATAGCCTGTATTGGACTTCATGTCCCAGGCTACAGCAGGCCCACAGAGTCATCTGTTGTCTCGCTAGCCTCTGAGTACCTTAAAAATATCTTGTTTACAGCATCTCACTTGCTTTGACATCTCTGGCTTACAGAGGAAGAAAGAGAGGCTCCAAGGAGATAAATGACTTACCAAGGTCACATGGCCAATTAAACAGAAGGTGGGGTGTGGAACTCAGCCCAGCCTTTCTGTGTCACAACTGCATTTTAATAAAGGTCTGGCCGCACCTTAACCCCAAGCCTCAGTGACCACGAGGACCTCAGGATGGAAACAATACGGGGGAGGGAGATATTTTTTGAAAAGGAGCTTTTTAAGGGGAAATGGCTTACATATTTTTGAGGTACTGTGGTCCTAAGATACAGCAGGGATCTTTCACTGGTCCTGGCATGTCCCTTATGCCCAGGCCCCATGCTGGGATCTCTGCCACCCCTGCTTTCTTCCGTGTCACCGTAATCCTACGATGAAGGATCCGGGTCCGTGGCCATGTCTATAAAGGACCAGAAAGCTGAGGCATTTGATTTATCCACAGCCACAGCTGGTAATACAGAGATTCAAATTTAGCATTGGCCAGATCTTAGGAGATCACCGTCCTCTTCCACCCTGCTCAGTCCTGGCCTGGGTCACCTCCTGCCAAGGGAAGGATGCCCAATTTGGAGCAGGCCTGCCCCAGGCCTTTGGACCAGGAGGGGTACACACTACAGGGAGGTGTGGGGCCAGAGAAGGGCCTTCCAACACTGTTACCGTGTCCCCGGAGACCCACAAATGTGCTGCGTGGCCTCACAGACCCCAACCAAGCAACAAGTACAGAAATGACAGCCCTCAGGAATCCCTCATGCTGCAGGTTCTCAGCCCAGGTGGGGGTCTTGGCATTGTACCAGGGCTGCAGGACAATCTCAGAGCATCAAGTCCACCAGGAGACTTAGGGAAGAAAAAACAAAACCAACATTAACACAATTTTAAAACAAACACTGATAAAATCATGAAGAAGAATATAAAATGTCATGAGAATGTTTAAGGAGAAACACAAAACTCCCAAGAAATTCCTGTTACCTGTTAACCTCTCCAGGGAAAGCCTGGAGAAATACTGAGCTAGTCTAATCTTCACACAGAACAGAAAGAGAAGCTGAAGCCTGCGACATCAGGTGACCGGCTCAAGGTCACACAGCTAAGCGGCTCCCAGCACTTGAGTGAGGACCTTGATGAGAAGCACCAAAAAGCCCAGGCTGAGACCGGTGGCTTTGTGGTCAGAAGATCCTGGGTTCCAGTGAAGGTCTGCTGTCCATGCACTGCCCTGCCAGGGTTGGTCAACTCACTTCCCTGTGCCTCGGTTTCCTTACTAACACAGTGGGGCAACCATCTTGGCAGAATGTGAGCCAATGTTGTAAGTGTTCCTGGGCATATCGCCCTGCCCCTCCCCCATCCCTAGGCACAGTGTCAAGAGACCTGTGAGCAGAAAACTCCCACATCAGCACTCACACTCCCAAGAGGGTGGATTCCACATTATTTCTCCATTTGCAGCGGACCTCGGTGCCATTAAACCACAACATTTCACACGGTTCCCTCAAATACACCGTCCATATGGCGATATTGTGCTTGGAATGATCTCCTCGCCACCGGAAGCCCAAATTCCTTCGGCTGCCCATTGTTCCTTATAGAGGAAATGGGGATGTCTGCAAACAACCCAAATAGCGGCCCCATAGGGCAATACCCGAGAAGCTCTCCCCTGCCCCTGCCTAGCCACAGCCAGCCGGGGCTTTCCGGGCAGCCTGGAGAAGGATTGCGACATCTGGAGCTGGAGGTCACATGCACAGAGCAGCCAGCAGCAACCAGGGAGCTCCAGGAAGCCAGGCAGTTTCAGAGAAGCACGTGGAGCCGGGGGAGCACTTTGGCAGGAGCCAAATGAAGTCAGAGAGGCTCTGTTGTCCTAGGGTGGTGGTGGCCCAGAAAGGGAGGCCGGGTCCCCGCAGGCCATTTGGAAGTAAGCGTGTGACAGCGTGATCCTAGTGACCGCCCACAGGGCGCTGGGCACAGGAACTCTTCAGATGAGAACACCGAGGCCCTGAAGGGTGAGTAACATGCCCTCAGTAGTCACCCAGCTCACAAGAGAGTTGGGGTTCCCCCCACCCCAATGTGCCTCCTCTTGGAAGGAAGTCTGAGCTTCTTTATACTTTCCCCCACCTGACCCAAATGCAGCCAAATCTGCCTGGTATTTACAAAGCACTTCCCAACCACAGACTCCCAGTATTATGTCATATGCTCGCAGATGACCCTGGGGAGGCAGAGAGGCCGATCATGCCACTCTACAGATGAGAAAAACTGAGGGGGTTCTCAGAGACCATGGGACGTGCTTAAGGCCAAGGTCAAGTCCAGGCTCTTATGTCCACCTCCCGAGGTTGCTTCAGAAGAAGAAAACTGGCAATGGCACAGTGGCTGCAACAAAGCAATCCCGCACGACCACAGCCCGAATGCTTCCAGAGGCTTCTCACAGACACCTCAACCTTCCCTCCCAAACCATGGGGTAAGCCCATCCTCATTATAGGGACCTGGGATTTAACATAACTCGCCTAAGGTCATACGCTAAGAAGCGGCCAGTCCATGACTCAAACCTAGGTCCTCCACTTCCCCCAGACTCTGTCCATTGACTCATAAAGCCAGCCAGTAGATGGGATGAAGACAGGGGCCCTGGGGCCATTAAGTAAGCAGTAACTACACGAGCCACGGGGGTGGGCAGCCGGGGAGTTGAGGAGTGCACTCGGTGGGGCAGACCTTGGGGAGCTCAGCAAGGTTCTGGAATGACACCGCCTACTTCTCTCTCTAGTCCCGGCAGGGTGAGCCCATGGCAGCATGTCTGGGTGCAAACTGGGCCAGAGAAGAGGGAGAAAACAAATATACAGAGAGAGCCTGGTTCTGAGGGAAGCATTCTTTTTATTCGTTTGTTGGTTCTGCAAAGATTAATAAACACACCCTCATCACACAGGCCTGGGCCAGAAGCACGTGCATTTCTTCCTTCATTGATTCCTACACACAACACTTGGGAAGCCCACACCCTGTGCCCAACACCACAGAGATGCCACAGAGGCAGACAGGCAGAAGGAACCGGAATCTGAGCACGGCACAAGGAGTCCTCAGTCCTGGGCATCAGCCCTGGTTAGGCCATTTGTTCCCAGTCGTGTGACCAGGTAAACTTTGTGGCTTCATGGGGCTCTAGTCTCCACATCTCTGAGGCTTTTGGTGGGTCCACTTTCAGAGGCCACTTGTCAACGACTGTGGTGTGATTTGAAGTAGCATCCTTGCTGAGGCAGCCAGGTTCATGGGAAGGCAGAAGGAAATGGGACCCGTTGGTGAAGGCTTAGTCCCTCTGCACCTGCCTGGTCAGAGGCTGGCTCTTTTCTCTGCTCTCATCAGACTCAACCAGGGAGTGAAGGGAAGGGAAGAGAGGAGCCAATTCCTGGGCACCTACCCCTAGCCAGCCCTGGCAAAGCATTGTCACAAACTGTCTCCTGTCTAATTCCTAAGATAACCCTGTGAGAAAAAAACTGAGGCTTGGAGAGGCAAAGTGACCTGCCCCAGATCACAGCTTGGACAGGGAGGAGCTGCAGTAGGGACGAAGCTCTGTTGGCCTATAACAAAAGAGCAAGAGCCATCCCTTCTCTTCCCCTCTTCCTTGCCCCCCTGAGCACCCTCCCCCTTATCCTCATAGCTTAGATGTGGTAGACAGAAGTGGAGGATAATGGAACAACCAGAGGCAGGAGAAGGGAAACCCACCCATTTCCCCACCCCTGCATTCTCCCCGAAGATTCTGGGTCCCAAGCTATCTTTCCACAGTGGGGGTTTGCTCACTCCACACCCTCAACCCACTCTCATGCTCCTATCCACCCTCGCCTCGGTGACTAACAGGCCCCGCTGCTGACCAAGCCACCCTCCCTGGGCTCTCCAGTGGAAAGAAACCCAGGCTCCTTCCTCTGTAATCCTCACTCCTATGTCCTTGACCTGGGGTCTCTTGCCAAGCCCTTCGTCTCACCTCAAGAGAACCCACAACATAAATGAATCACACTGAGGCTACAGCCACTCAGAACTAGTTTCCTGTGTGTGCTGGGGGAGGAGACAGGGCTGTAGAAATGACAACCCTGGTTTTGATTTCTAGATCAGCCACTGACTGCGTTGCTCTGCCTTCCTGACTTGTCAAGTGAAAACTAAAAGCCATAATGTCTGTTGAATGCCAGACACATTATAGGTGCTCGACTTGCTAAGATGTACCATGAGGCCTGAGGATCCAGGCATTTGTTTACGGTAGTGGGCCAAAAATGTAGAAAATCCCATCCTTATTCTTGACTTGATTTGAGTAAAGATAAACAAATTATTCCTAGTATTGATCTTGACTGGTAATTTAGCCCTTAATTCTATACCTTCTTAATTTTGTCCGTGAATATATCTGGCCTCTGCAACTAAAAGTTCCACATGGGGCACCAAACTTGATCTGTCCTGCCAGCCATCCAGCCATCCATCCACTCATCCAATTATCCATCCATCCATCCATCCATCCATCCATCCATCCATCCATCCATCCATCCATCTAGCCAGCCAGCCAGCCAATCATCCACCTATCCATCCATCCACCTATGCATCCATCCACCTATCCATCCATCCATCCAACCATCCAACGTTTGAATATCTACTATAGACTAAACAAGTGGGGGTTCTAAACATCAGTGTTAAAGTTCCACATACCCCACTGCTGCCAGCTTGGACCCACACCCCAGGCAACCAACAGTAATTTTTCCACTGGTTGGATATGGAGAGAGAAGGAGGTCTGCCTTCTGTGAAAGAGTGGTTTCCTCAACATCATGGCAGAGGGTTTCACTAAAGGCTGTATGACTTATGTGCGCACACACATACTGCCCTCCCCGCTCTAACAGTGTGTCCAGACTGCTTGTGTGCAAAGCAGCAGGGGTGGGGTGGGGGCCCATTATGCTCTCTTTTCTCCCTGTTGGGTCAGTAGGATGTTTAACACAGAGGAAACATTTCCTCTCTCTATCATATCATCTTGATTTATTTTCAGCACAGCATTTTAACTGCCTAGAGTTCCCAGTTACTGTGTTTGCTTGAGAGACTGCAGGGTAGAAGAGTGAAGGCCAGGTTCATCAGAGTCCATAAAGCCGGGGTCCTGGGGCTCAAATCCATTACTCTGACTGTTTGACCTTGAAGAAGTTGCCAAACATCTCTGAAGCTCAATTTCACTATCGTAAAATGGGGGTTTGTAACAGAACCAATTTTGTGAGTTGTTGTGAGGATTAAATGACATCATGGCAGGTTTCTAATGGGGAAGGTAGTACCACATCCTGATGGGGCATTTTTAACTGTGAGTGGATATTTGGGGGGTGTGCCAATGACTAGGAAAGGCCACGAGGATGGGTCCCACTGACAGTAGGGTTCAGACACCAGAAATACTGACTCTTGCAGCATGCCATACATCCTGCCCATCAAAATGCACCCCTACACAGGAACTCTGCATGAAACGTGCCTCATCAGGGCCTGGCACATAGGGATGTCCATGATATGTGAGCTGTGACTTGTTTACTATCCCTGGCCACATGAGCCCCATAAGAGCAGGGAAGAACCTTGCCTGTCTTGTTCAGTGCTGCCAAATCTCCCGCACCTAGGACAAGGCCCAACATATGGCAGGCACTAGATGAATGGGCTAATGAATGGATCAATGGTATGCATTGAGCCCATGATTGGTGAGTAGGCATTTGGTGAGACACATCGATTACAATTATACTCAGTGTTTTCTGAGCAGGTCCACACCACTGCTAAGGGGACAGGCTACAGGATGCCCTCCCTGCATGTCTAGTTCCACCCTTCCTGAGCCTGCTGGAGATGGCCTCTGGAGGCTCACAGCTGATCAAGCCAAGTGATTAGGAAATGAAAGGGGAGAGAGGTGAAGGGAGGGATTTACTGAATATTCCAAGGAGGAATGGATTAACAAGAAAACTCTCTTCCAACTCTTGTCAAATATTTTCCTATTCTTGGTCTCCTCTCCTCCTCAGTAACACATAGAATCCTTCTGGCTCAGAGTCCAGCTACACTTTTGAAATTATGTCACTGAACCTTGGCTAAGTGCCCACTTCATGCAGGGGAAGAATGAATCGAGCCAGGGTCCCTGATACTGGTGGCTCCAGTCTTTGGGGAGAGAGCCATGTAACAAGTATGACCATGATCTTGGTATGTTGGCCAGAAGGACAGGATGCAGCAACTGTAGGAGACTATGTCAAAGTAGCTGAGTTCCTGACACTCTTCAGAAGCTATTAAGGGTTAAATACCCAATAGGAGCTTATGTTCCTAAATTTAGCTGGATTTTCCTGTTGGTTTGATTTTTTGTCTGTTTGTTTGCCTGTAAATTCTGTTTAATAGATGGCATTGATCAGTAAGATTCTGGTTAAGCCTGGTTTCATAGGGTGTGTTCCTTCAAGGAGTGAAGAGAAGTGGAGTTTACAGTCTAACATACACCTGTCTTTCCTGTCAGGTGCTGCCAAGTGCTGATGCAGGCCAAGGTTTGTTGGAGGATGACGGAGTGAAAGACGGGGTGCAAGGGGAAGCAGTCCCTCTAATCAGATGCCACACGAGCAGAGGCCTGAAGGAATCAAAGGAGCCAGCAGCATGGCTTTCAGAAGAGCTTCAATATCAGCCAGAGTCTCATAGATCATGGTTCTGGAAGGGGCAGAGTTCTGGATAAAAGCTGGGGCCCCAGCACCACCAAAGGTGAAAGATGCTCTCTTTTCCTCAGTTTCTCCTCTCCATGTTTCCAGCCCAAATGACCCAGAGACAGATTTCCTTTGATCCTCCACAACCTCATGGCTTAAAAAACTCTTCTGCGAGTCTGACTTAAGTCCACCACAAAACAATTCAGCTGACCTCCATACTCCCCCTCCCCCCCCAGAAAGTGACGCGCAGGGAGATGCCATTCTCTGGATATCACTGTGGTGAAGCTCTCGAACTTTTCCATCAAAGCAATCACAAGGCAGGAGGACACTGAAAGCTTTCCCTCAGGGAGATCTGGGGACATCACCCAAAGCAGTCCCCACAAGCCCAAATGCCTTGGTCTCCTGTTTTATCTTTAAAACCCATGCCCGTGCAAATTTCTACTCTGCCATCTATATATATATATATATATATATATATATATATATATATATATATATATATATATATATCCATGGGATAAAATACACATGGTCTCATTTCTCCAGTCGGAAGATGAGTCAAACCTACGCTGCAGGGCCCAAGGCTTCTGGCACTCTACACAGATGTGGGCGCACATTCAAGAAGCAGAGAGCAGAAGGAGCCCCTGGCCTGAGGTTCCAATCACAACTAGCTGTGGACACGCTGGGTGTCTTTCCTCAAACACAGGGAGGGGCCACTGTGGCTCCTGGTCCCACCGTGCTGGGCAGCTCGGGTCTCAGAAGACCCCCGGGAAGGGCAGGCTGGTGTGTGGGGCTGGAACCTGAACTGGACTGGGTGTGCAGGTGTGGGGACACGGGGACAGTGTTCTGGCCATAGACTCTCCCCTCTTCACTGGAAGGAATGTAGCAAACTCCCCAAGAAGGTGGATGTGGCGACTGTGTCACAGGCCTGCTAGCCAGGGTTTTAACAAGTGCCAGTAGCTTCTCGGGGGCCAAGCATAGTACGTGGCAATAATGGTCCCCAATCAGGGGTGCCTGGGTGGCTCAGTCATTAAGCGTCTGCCTGCGGCTCAGGTCATGATCCCGGAGTCCTGGGATTGAGCTCCACATCGGGCTCCCTGCTAGGTGGGAAGCCTGCTTCTCCCTCTCTCACTCCCCCTGCTTGTGTTTCCTCTCTGGCTGTGTTTCTCTCTGTCAAACAAATAAATAAATAAAATCTTAAAAAAAAAAAAAGATCCTCAATCAATATCTGTTGGATATATAAAAGAACGAATGGTGAATAAATAAGGGGCTGGAAAGTCACCGAGAACTAGTGAATGCCCCCCTGCCTAGATGATTCTAAGGCCCCTTCTGGCCCTTAAGAGCATATTTGAGGTGGCTACACCAGCCATTCTGTTCCCATTCTAAATAAATAACTTGCTGCAGTGCCTGCTGGCTCCATGGTTCCTCTCTGTGGCGAATGCAGTAAGAGGGGCCATAGATTATAAACCACTAATTGTATTTAGACAAAAATTATCTGCCATAAAAACAACAGTAATAATGAGTACCAAATGCTTAGGCCTCTGCTAATCACCTCACATCCATTATCCATTTACTTCTCATGCCAACTTTCCATCAACCCTGTATTCAGATTAGAAACCAGGGACTTCGCATGGTGATGTATTTGCTGAGGAAATGGCCCCAGGACAGTGGCTCTGAAGTCCTCATTCTGCTTGGCTGTGGGAGGCAAGCACAATGGGACTTGTTCCCCTTCCCATCCTGACCTCCCTGTCACACTCCTACCAATAAAAAGCACCTGAAGGACTTAGTGTTATTTATGCCCATGTACATGGTGGTAGGTCCCAATTGGTCTGCGGGGGCTCCTAACTCAGGACATCTGTCCCTAGGTTGCTGTGACTCAGGAATGGTCTACTTTGGGGAGCCCCATGCCATGGGGGTGATGGAACTTAGCTAAGACAACTCAGCCAGATTGGCAGCAGATACTGTCTGTGCCCTGCCTGCCCACTGGTCCCCTTGTCGTAGTGTGCCAGCCTGACCCCCAGAGCCAGCAGTGTGTCTCAGAGCCTGGCACTCATGGTCTGAGTACAGAGAGGGCTGGATGTGTCCCTATCCACTGGCCAGTCTCCAGTGCCTCCACTCCACTGATGGAGCCTCAGACCAGAGAATGAGAATGTCAGGCAGGGCCTGCATGCATGGGTCAGGGGAGCCAGGGATCAAGAAGCATGCTAAACATTAAATTACACCTTGACTCTACAAAATGGCACTATGACCCCCATTTTTACAGATGAGGAAACTGAGGACTGCAGCTTGTCAGCAGCAACAAAAGAATGGGAACTCAGATCTGTCTGATTTAAAGGCCTGATGCTTGCCATGGAGGAAGAGAAGGGAAGGGAATACGAGAAGTAGGTAGACTGTGATGCGCAGACCACAAGGTTAGGAAGAGGAGACAGGAGGAGAGGAAAGATGAGGCAGCTCTTCTCCCACTCCTGAGCGGCCAGCCTTGCTCACAAGAACCACGCCAAAGAAAGGGCAAGGGGTCCAGGCCAGCAAGGCTGCTGACCCAGAGCAAGTGCTGGGCCAGTCAGAGCCGAGAGGCACCGAGGCAGGGTACTCCCACCCCCACACCTGGGCCCACCAGCCTTCACTGTGCACCAGGTCGGCTCCAGATGCCCAGGATGTGTTGTGACAGCTGCCCAGCTCCAAAGCTAGTGGCAATCCACCCACCTTTCTGGCAGGAGGATGAGGAAGACATGGATGTTTTTTCTGATTATAAAGAAAGTACCTATTGTGAATATTTCAGAAAGCATAAAAAGGAAGTAAATTTCCATTGCTTACACGTGTTGTCCTTCCTAATAAACCCTTTTCTATGGACGTATGCAATTTGGTTTTGTAATATATGTCTATTAGATGTGTAACATTTTTCGTTTATCCATATATTATCAGTGCCTTTTCGAGTCGCTGAATGCCCACATACGTCACCACCTTTAATAGACATGTGGTACTGCACAGTGTAGATTGATCACGTTTTCTACAAACCAGCCCTTACTAGTAGACCAGTTTGGGAAACAGTAAACAATGCTGGGGTCAACATCTTTAAGATGGTATCTTTTTTAAATTAAGATTTATTTGTTTTAGAGATCGATAGTGTGAGTGGGGATAGCGGCAGAAAAAGAAAGAGCGAATCCTCCACGTAGACTCCTCACTGAATGCAGAGCCTGATGCAGGGTTCATTCCCAGGACCTTGAGGTCATGACCTGAGCTGAAATCAAGGGCCAACGACTTAATCAGCTGAGCTACCCAAGTGCCCCTAAGACGGTAATCTTTCTAAGAGCCAACTAAGAACATGGACCGGAAATCTTAACAAGTACCAATTCCTCTGTTCCAGTGGGTCCACTAGAAGCATTTGCTCATCTTAAGGAAGTAATCAGACAAAAGAAGGCCACTGGTGAGGAGGGCACAGAGGAGGTGGAGGACCTGGAGGACTGGGCATGTTATCAATACAGAGGCGAAGGCAATGATGGAAGGACATCCCATTGCTGTGCCTGGGGCCAGGGCAGGGGCATGGCCTCTATGCATACACTATTTCTCTTTTTGTCCTGCATACACGGCATGGAGTTGGCTAAATGCAGAACGAAGGGTGAGATTTGTCTCAAATGCAAGGCAGAAATTTAGTAAGAAGTCCAAATCTTTGCAAAAGCTGGCTGGAGGCTGAGACCCTAGCACACTGGCCTTACATTCCTCTGGGGAAGCCAAGGAGCCCTGAGTTTCAGGAAGAGCAGATGAAGGTGCCAGGGGCCAGGTAGGTGACCAGAAGCCCTGGCTTTATGGAAAAACAACACCCAAAGCTGAATGTATCTTTGCTTTGTCCCTGATCGTGACCATTCCCCCTCTCTCTGCCTCACTTCCTGCAGCTGTTGAATGGGAAACCACCCCCCTGCCCAAAAACAATCAGGAGGGTAATGTTTGAATATAGACTTTAACACCAGCAAGAGCAGCTGCCCCACAGCAACCGTGATAAGGATAGTTAACATTTACTGAGCGTTTGTTCTCTGCCAGCTCCTATCCTAAGTGCTTCAGTTAGGTTAATCTTCATACTAGCTCTAGGGCACCGATGTTGTCACAATTGCTACCATATGAAAGAGACTCGAAGCAGAGAAGTGCTGGTGCAGCAGGTCCCAGGTTGGTGTGCTCCGCTGTTGGGATCCGGTAGCCCCCTACAGAGCCAGGACTCCTAATCCAAGTGCTGCATGGCCTCTGCCCCACCTGCTGGGTCCTTTGAGCTGCTGGCTTAGCCTCTCTGAGATTTGCATATCCTTATCTGTAAAATGGGGATCCTGCCTACCAAAGAACCTCTGTACCCTGATGCACGCAGGGGCAGTGGAGAGTGCGACGCCCAGTCCCCAGCCCAGCTCAAAGCATGGCGGCCCTTCTCTTGGCAGAGAACCCAAGACAGGAGCAATCCATGAGGGCTGATGCTGACTATAAGGTAATGTGCCCTTCTCTTCCCTACTCAGGCCACAGGCAGAAGGAAGAGTCTCTCTTTCATCCACAACATGGACTCCTTCCTACCTCCCATCAAGTTCTAGACAGTAACTGTCATCCACTGGAAGGTGTGGGTGTAAAAAGAGGTTTGTTGAAATGTGTGACTTCGCATTCGGCCCTTCCAGTCATGGTGGGTCACCTCCATCAGCCATGGATGGTCACCGATCTAACCCCTATTCCACCTGGCATGTTGCAGCAAAGGTGAAAACCCAGAGAAGGATTCCTGACCCAAAGTTTTCAGGTTTCTTTTGGGCTCCGGTGGCTTTCTGATTGCTCAAGTCCTTTCTAGCATAGAGTCTGGGCTCTGGCCCGCACCAAGGTGCTCTGGCTTCTCTTTAATCCTTAGAGGTGGCTGAGCTCCAGTTAAGAGCCAGATGTCTGGGCAGATGCTGGCTCTGCCACTTACTAAGCACGATGACCTTGAGCCTCCTGCTCCCCATCTATAAACTACACATACCTACCTCATGGGATCATTGCAATCACTAGACAAACTAATACAAGAAATAGCAAGTGCTGGTGTGGATGTGGAAAAAGGGAATCCTCGTGCACCACTGCTGGGAATGTAAATTGGGGCAGCCACTGTGGAAAAGAGTACAGAAGGCCCTCAAAAAATTAAAAACAGAACTACTGTATGATCCAGCAATTCCACTCTTGGAAATCTGTCTGCAAAAAGTGAGAACATGGACTCAAAAAGATCCATGCACTCTGATGCTTGGTGCAGCCTTATTTACAATAACCAAGACATGGAAGCAGCCATCTATCCATGGATAAATGGATAAAGACATGGGATATGTTTAAATGGTAAAAAGTTATTTAGCCATTTAAAAAGAGGAAAATGTTGCTACTTCAACGATGCGGTTGGACCTTGAGGGCATTGTGGGAAGTGAAATAAGTCAGACAGAGAAAGACAAATACCATATGATCTTGCTTATATGTGGAATCTAAACAAAATGAAACACAAACACTGAGCTCATAGATAGAACAGACTGGTGGTTACCAGAGGCAGGGGCTGGACAAACTGGGTGAAGGTGGTCAGAAGGTACAAACTTCCTGTTATAAAATAAATAAGCCCAGTGACTCTAGTTAATAACACCGTGTTGCGTATTTGACAGTTGCTGAGAGGATAGATCTTAAGATCTCATCATAAGAAAAAAACACCGTAGCCATATGTGGTAACGAAAGCTAACTAGGCTTACTGTGGAGATTGTCTCACAATGCACACCGATACTGAATCGTCATGCTGCACACCGAAACTAATATAATGCTACAGGGTCAATTATATCTCAATTAAAAATGAACCGAGAAATCGAAGCCATCTTGCTAGACACACAACCAGTGCTTACAAATGTGAGAGCTATTTCCTGTCTCAGATTTGAGCACGAGTCCTCAAATGTGGAAGTCAATCAACAAGTGCCAGTTGAATAAATGAGGGAGCAAAAGAACAAACTTCTGGGGTCGAAAATCCCATGAACTGACTCTCTAAGTGGGCGCTACTCACTGTATTAATCCAGTGCTTTGCAAGCTTAAATTTGCACGTGAGTCACCTGGGAACCTTATTAAAATACAGAATCTGATTCAGCGGGTCTCAGATGGCCCTGGGCCTCCACATCCTAAGGCTCCCAGATGAGGCCAGTGCTACTAGGCTGTGGTCACACTTTGAACTACAAGCTTTGGGCTCCTTGTGGATTATGGTCTTTTGGGTGCAGGCTTTCTATCCACAGTTACCAATCTGCTCAGGACCCTGGGTAGACGGGCTGCTATTTATTGGCCACGGGGCTACCAAGCCCAGAGCAGTGTTGTGCTGAGTTCTCAGGAACTGATATGGGAGTCAGTGTGAAACCCTGAGCTTATGCCTGGGCTCTAGCCAAAGACAATGCTGGGCAAGTCCCTCAGCCTCTCCGGGGCTCAGTGCCTTCATTTGTAAAGTGAGTTCAGCAACACCCTCCATGCCAGCCCTCAGAACAGCTGCAGGGGTAAAAAGAGACAACCAATGGGACCTTCCAGGGGTGAGGGGCTGTGATTAACCGGGGAGGGGGGGAGCTTCATGTCCAAGTTCTCCTCTCCCTGCCCCCCCAGTCTTCCTCAGAGAGAAACTGACAAGCACTGTTGTTTGCATAATGGCACTTGAGGGGCCAAGAGAGGAAGTAAGGTAGCTAAATTTAGCAGGTGCTTACGCCCCCTCACCCAAGGCTCAGCCCACGCATTTCACCATGAGTAGGTGCCTTTCTATATTTAACTTCAGCCTGCACCTTCCACTTGAGCTCTGACTTTGAAAACCCCAGGAGGATGTGGTAAGGAGGGAAGGGAAGTTCACAAAATGTGATCAGGGGCTGACATCCCATGAGGTACCATCTGGCCTTCAGGTGTGTGTTCTTCCTGGAAGAACCAGAAAGGCTCTTCAGCTTCTCCCCCTTCCTTCCTCTGGGAGCATAAGACTCATGTAGCCAGAGGGTGGCCAGAGACCGCACTGCCCGTTGGAACAACAGCACCAAGTAGGGGGTCAGGGACCACTTGGAAGCCCAGCAGCCGTAACAAAGGGCAGGGGATGTCGGTTGCCCTTGATGCACCAGGCACGGTGCTAGGCCCCCTCCCATGGGGGACCTCGCTCAACTCACGCAGCATCATGGCTCCATGGCTTCATACTCAGGCTGCGGGCAGAGGAAGGTGCTGGAAGCCTGAGGGAGTGGAGCAGCCCGGCCACTTGTCAGGTCCCTGTCCTGAGTCCACAACACACTCATCTGGTCCCTCTGTCTCCCGTACCGGAGGCTGTCAGGGGTCCGGGGGTTCAAGTCTCACCTGCGTCTTTGGTCAGGGGAGTGATCTCAAGTTCATCACTTCTCTTCTTGGGGTCTCAATTCCTCGGCTGTAAAACACACCTCCAGGCCTGGGTCGGTCTTATTCCTGGATGTCTTCTTGATGACATCAGAATCTGATGGTCAGAGGAAGTGACAGTGAGTCCTGGAATAAACCTCCGGCTTTCAAGCCATGGGGTGACCTCTGCCCTTTGCTTATGTGCCAGTCAGCACAGGTGAGTCTGATGTAGGACCCGGGGGAGGTCCCTCACCTCTCCTCCTTCTTCTGGGAAACTTTCATGGACCAAGTCCTCTATGCTGAGCAGTCCAACATACCCTAAAGGGACTGAGATAAAATGTGGCCCCCATACTGGAGCCCACCTCCAAATCGGGGTGAAAGCCGCAGGAAAAGACTGCACAGTGTCACGATGTGGTCCAGTGCCATCACGGATCCCACGGGGGCAGAGGGGCTAGGGCCTAACCCAGGCTCAAGGGATTGGGGAAAAGAATCAGAGGGAAGAAAACAAAATAACCACCCATAGTCTAGGCCAGCAGTTCTCCAAGTGTGGTTCCCACACTGGCATCATCTGGGAACTCGTTAAAAATGCACATCTGGGACCCACCTCCCCACACCTACTGAAGCAGCGGTGTGCATGTTAACAGGCACTGTGGGCACTGATCTGGAGACTGAGTTTGAGAGCCATCGGTTTGGGGAGGAGCAGGGAGGTTGGGAAGACAGCAAAACCTTGAATTTTTAGCCATCTAGGTCCATTTTGAGCTTGGTAATAGGTTTAGGAAAGTGGTCTAAAACATATGTCCTCCATGTTCTCCACCAGACAACCTAAATGTCCCCTTTACAGGAGGCTGTATTAGACTTCTGGAAAGCTCTGTGTCCAGACATCTAGCCCTGTCACTTGTGCTTATGGATCTGGGCTCTGCCCTGGGCTGTGATCAAGGACGAAGACAAGAAACATGCATAGGAAGACCATGTCTGGATTGCTATAAAAGGGTTGGTTTTGATCCAGTTACATAGAGCTCCTTCTATAAAACTCACATTGAGAAGACAGTGGCAAGTAACAACTTAGCAAAGACTTTCTAAAAATGACAACATCCGTGAGTGTGTGGGGAAAAGACACACACATTTCTGGTAAACATGGGAATTGATAACTTTTCTGGAGGGATCACTGCAGAAAACTTTGAAAGGTGTACATTCCCCTGACCCAGCCACTCAATTTTAGAAATTAATCCTAAGGAGACCATCAGAACTGTGCTTGAGCGTTTTACTTCAAGGATGTTCACGTTAGTATTGTTGGTTTTTGGAAACGACCTAAATGTTTGAAATAAGGAGTTGATTGTGAGGTGGCCATTCATTCATTCACTCATTCACTCCTCAGGTATTTACTGCGTACTCACTATGTGCCAGGCAGTGCCTTGATCCTAGTGAGGGAGCAGTAGGTAAATAAAAGAACAAAGCCTTTGTTCTTCTAGGAGGGAAGTTAACAAATTAACTTTGTTAATTTCTTCTTCTTTGTTAATTTCTTCTAGGAGGAAAGTTAACAATTAACAAACAAGCAAGAACAACATACATAGTGTGCCGGTGGCTGATGGGTACCATGAGGAAGAGGGCAGTGAAGGCAATGCAGGGGTGGGCGTTCCAATTTGGAACAGAAGGTAAGAGGAAGCCAGCTGAGTGGATGTCTGGGGGCCCACAGCAGGTAGAGGGAACCGTCTTTCAGACAGATGGAAACAGCAAAAGAGACCAAGGTTGTGGCGCTTTCTGGGTGTGTTTGAGGAAGGGCAGAGATGCCACAGGGCTAAGGCAGAGACTGGGCAGAGACCATGGTGATGGGGGCATGAGGACCATGCAAGACACTCAGGAACTCTCGCTTTGACTCTAGGTAAGAAGGGAGGATTTGGCGCATAGAAGAGACTCTGACTTGTGCCTCAGACAACCCTGTGACTTCTGGCTTAACAACAGACCCCAGGGGATCAGCAGAGAAGCCAGGACACTGTTAGAAGACTATCCAGATGATCCACACAAGAGACAGCAGCACGCAAATGAGTGTTAGTGACAATGGAGGTGGCACGTGGTCAACTTCTGAATGTGTTGTGAAAGTCCATCTAGGCTTTTCTGTGGAGGGATGTCTGTTGCCTGGAGATGACGTGTGGTGGGCTGAATAGATGATTTCATCTCTAGGAGTGGAGAACAAGAACAAGCAAGGAATTGGCGTCATCGTTGGATGCCACACAAGCCTGTCTGCTGTCTCTGCTGGGCATTTCTGAAACCTGAGACATGATGCTTCATGTCACAAGGCCACCAAACTTTTATACCCTAACATCTGAGAGCCCTGGCTGCCTGCCTAGATTTTTAAAGGCAACCAAAGAAATGCAGTTTACAGTCAGGATGTGATATAACTTTTCAGTTATCAGATAGGCAAAGATTTAACAAGAATGATAAGAGCTGGGGCTGGTGCGGGTGTGTGGAAACAGCACCCCCCTTCACCGCTCGTGGAGGCTGACATTAGTGCCACCTTTGGGGGGCACTTGGGTACCACAACATCAAAGGCCTCTCAAAAATTGGTGCCGAAGGAACTAGAATGGCTAAGATGATTTTGAAAAAGGAAAATAAAGTGAGAGGAGTCACGCTACCTGATTTGGGGGCTGACCATATAATGGAGTAATCAAGGCGCGGAGGATCGGCAGAAGGACGTGCCCATACATTAGACTGCAACAGCCAACCCAGAAGTGCCTCTGCACAAGAACAGATTTGACAGAGGAGCAAAACCCAATTCCATGAAGTAAAGACAGTCTTTATAACAAGTGGTGCTGGAATAACTTGATTAGCCAGAGACAAAAGCAGTGGGACTCAACCCAGGTCATATATAGTCCTTCATACAGGATTTAACTCAAAAATGGGTCAGAGATTTAAACATAAAATGTAAAACTACAAACTTTTAGAAATAACATAGGAGAAAAATACCCCAGACCCAGAGCTCAGTGAAAAGTTCCCAGGCAGGACATCAAAAGTGTCAACTAGAAAAAGAAAAGAAAAAAAATCAATAAATTGGACCTCATCATAATGAAAACCTTTTGCTCTGCAAAAGACTCTAGGAAGGGAACGAAAAGACTAGCTACAGACTGAGAGGAAATATTTGCAAACTACATTATTTGACAAACAATGAGGATAAAGAACATATAAAAACTCTGAAAACCCAACACTGAAAAAATAATCCAATTAGAAAATGGGCAAAAGACATAAACAAACGCTTCCACAAAGAGGATATGCAGAAGACAAATGAGCACATGAATATATATGCAATATCATCAGCCATTAGCCAAATGCAAAGTAAAACCACACCCAGAAATCATGACACAGGCATTAAAACAGCTAAAATTAAAAGTAGTGACAATACCAAATGCCAGCAAGGATGTAGAGAAACTGGTCTTTCACATGGCTAGTGGGAATGTCAAATGGGTCGGCCACTCTGAAAGACAGTTTGGCAAGCTCTTAAAAAACTGAATGTACACTTCACATATGATCCAACAACAGATACAAACTTTTACCCACATAATCTTTACACAAGTATTCATAGCAGCTTAACTGGTAAAAAGCCAATGCTGCCCTTCAAAAGGTGAATAGTTAAACTGGGGTTACATAAAATATTATTCGGCAATTTTTAAAACAGGAATAGACTATTGATACACACAACCATCTGGATAAATCTCAAGGACAATATGCTGAAAAAAAGAGAGAGAGACAACACTCACAAAGGTCAAATAATATATGATTTGGTTTACATAACATTCTCAAAATGACTGAATTATAGAGATGGAGAACAGATGAGTGGTTGCTAGCAGCTGGAAATTGTTGGAGAGAGAGGTGTGGCTATGACTAGGAAGAGTTAGCATGGGGGAGACCTTTGGGGTGATGGAATAGTTCCATATCTTGATTTGGATGGCAAGTCCATGAAATCTACATGTGTGAGAAAATGATACAGAGCCACAGGCACACACTGTAATAATGCCAATTCCTGGTTTCACTGTTGTACCAAAGTTATATGTAAGATGCAACCATGGGGGAAGACTGGGTGCAAGGTAAATGCGACCTGTAGATACCATCTTTGTAACTTCCTGTGAGTCTGCATTTACATTTCAAAACAACAAGTGTTCTTGAAGAAAAGAAATAGGAACTATCCCCAAAACATATGCCCTTTGACCTCAAAACACCACTTTTATGGGTTTATCCTAAGCTAATATCAAAAGGCATCGAAGACCACTGGATAAAGATGATCATCTCAACCTTGTTTATGATAGTGAAAAATTACAACAAATCACTTTATGCCAGAGTTGGTTAAATAGATTATTATAAACATACCTAGTGGAAAAGTACACAGCTTTTGTTTTTGTTTTTTTATTTTTTAATAATAATTTATTTTATTTTTTCAGTGTTCCAAGATTCATTGTTTATGCCCCACACCAGTGCTCCATGCAATTCATGCCCTCAGTACCCACCACCAGCTTTTAAAATGACAAGGTAAATCTACATTCATTGATACGGAGAGACATTCACAATATACTATTAAGGGGGAAAGACTGCTTAAATTAAGTACACAGTTTTTGAGGGTTTTTTTTCAAAATTTATGCTAATACATCGGCTGCAATCCCATAAGAACAGGGATTGTTGTCTGCGTCATTAACTCCACGATTCTCAGCTCCCAGTAAGGTGCATGACACAGAGTTTATTTGTTGAATAAACACATAAGACACACATATTTGCACAGGAAAAGGTCTAGAAAGTTCTACAACATATTAGTAACCGTTACCTCAGAGTAGAGGGATTTGGGTTAATTAGTTACGTTCCCTTCAGCTGATTTGTATTTTCTACTCTTTAGTGATGATAAGCATGCATTATTCATAGAATATGTTTTTTAAAAGCCAACAATCACAAAGTGTAGAATGTTCTGAGGTGCCCTCCAGTCTGAACCAGACAAATCTGGGGTTGAGATGGTTGGGCCACACTCAACCAAGGCTGCCTACCTCAGAATGGACAGGTTTTGTGAGGTCTGCAAGGACTCAGTTTCCAGAACTTTGGTTTGAAAGACACCATGTTGAAAGTGAGAAGTCTTATAAAGAGATCTGGACAACAGTGAGAACCCCCAAGAGTTGACGAGCTGACATTTAGAACTGGGGTAGTGCTGGATGTGGGGTCCATGGGGAACAGGTGGGAAAGCGTTAGCCTTGGGACAAATCTGCTCTAGGCACAAGCTGAGAGCAGGTGCAGGATGGAAGTCGGCAAATGCGTCTATCCACCAAAGTCTCATGTATGGCCTTCAACACCATAGTGGGCCAGGCTGTGGTTTCAAAGACTCATCCAAAGAGAGACCACATCACAGTTTCTAGGAAGCTTTGCAACCTCCGCCCGCTGAACCTGAATCTCTGAGGATGAGGCCCAGGAATGTGGCATTTTACAAAACTTCTTGGGGAATTTTGACGTACGGAAGAGCTGGGAGATGCCAGGCTGGAGGCAGAAATCCAGTACAGTATCATCCTAGATGGAAAGACCAGTTGTTGTTTTGCCATTTGTGCCAAAGTGACATAAGACCTGATGATTATTGCTTTGTAGGAAGACTTTTCTGCAGAGTTCAGAGCATTTTAAGGACATTCCTGGAATCTTAGACACCTCCCCAGGGGTACAGTCCCCCAGTGCTTCCCATTAGAGTACTGTGACCCTCTGCTTTCCCCAAAAGAAGTCACTTTCCCAAAGACCCCCTCATGGCCCCTGTGTCTATTGTGGTACAATACACATGACTTAAATGTTTAAGTGGACAACCCAGTGCCATTAAGTACCTGCAGAGTCATGCAACCATCACTGCGACATAGTTCCAGAACTTCTTCATTACCCCAGATGGAAACGCTGTGATCATTAACAGTAACTCTCTATCTTCCCTTTCCTCCCTGCCCCTGGCAACCACCAGTCTGCTTTCTGACTGGGTATTCTGTATAACGGGAATTATACAATGTGGGATCTTGTATCTGGCTTCTTCCGCTTATCGTGTCTTCAAGTTTCATCTGTGTTGTAGCTTGTGGAGAATTTCACCCCTTTTATGGCTAAATACTATTCCGTTGGATGAATACACCACACTTTGTTTATCTGCTCATCTGTTGATGGATATTTGGGGTCTTCCCACCTTTTGGCTACTGTAAATAGTGCTGCTGTGAACGTCGATGCACAAGGCTTGGCCTGACCATGTTTTCTAATCGTGGGGATACATACCCAGGAAGGAAGTTGCTAGGTCACATGGTAGGTTTAACCTATTCAGAAACCTTCAAACTATCTTCTACCTCCACTCACTCTTACGAGGCACCGAGCATCACAGCCTCTGCCCTGGCATCTCGGGAAATGATGCCAGAGTTAAAAGATCTGGGGGTCAGGAGATCAGGTTACAGATGTGACTGTGACCCCTACAAGCTGTGAAGCCATGTACTGGTCATTCATGGCTTTGTACTTTGGTTTCCCTGTAAGGATCTCACGGGGTGCTCACTCTTGAGTCAGACATGGACCAAGATTAAGGATGAGAGCAACAGAGCAGTCAGTGAGGGCAAAGGTTCTGCCCGGCCCCATCACTCACTGATCATAATCCCTAGGCAGTTGCAAAACCTCTTGGAACTTCAGTCTCATCATCTAGGTAATGGGGTGGATAAGAGACCCTTCCATGTGGGACCACTGTATTACATCAGTCAATTCATGTAAAACAGTAGCTGCAAAGCCATCCCAACTTAGCTACTGCTCTGAAATGTTGTCACCTGTCAGCAGTCCTGGTGGCAAGGGGCGCATGCTTACTTTCTCAGCGTGCAGGCTACTCATGCCACCCCTCATCACTTTCTCTGCTTCTCTCTCTAGACTTCTCTGATGGAACCCTTCTCTCTCATATGGACAGGTCGATGCATGACTGACCTCTGGATTAATCCATCCTCTGTGCTCCATGCCCCTTATGCAAACTTTATTACCTTCGACTTGAGTGTAGAGTTTAGTTTGTTCTTTTTGTGCATCTTCTCTAGGGCCTATTATACAGTAGGTACTCAATAAATGCTTGTTGACTGAGTAAATGAAAGAAGGAATTTCTTTTCCACTGAGGAATTTGCCCTGGATCTGGTCTTTTCCACTGGGGCATTTGCCTAAAGGCATAGGAACCTGGGCCTTTCGGGTTCTCTCCCATCACTGGAGGAAGGATGTACCAGAATCCTCCCACAATGCCACTCCCCAGCCCAGCCATCTAGCAAGAAGTACAGTCAGAGGTCATGTCCGGATCCAGGAGAGAGAAGAGCAAAGCAGTGACAAGGCCCAGCCCCCTGGTCCCTCCTAACTTCCTCCACATTCTTGTGTTCCAGAAGGTGGTGAGGAGCAGACACATGTCCTCCTGCCCTGGCCTTCAACCCTGCCCCATGTGTCCCCCACTAGATCTCCCCTCTCAAAGGCCATGTTCTTTGTGGAAAATCAAAGATACTCCGGGAGAAAGTGTGCATGACCAAACATGGAGGCACTGAGATGGCTATTCTGGTGGGGCAGGTGATAGGGACACTTGGAAAAAATATTGTAGGTGAAGAGATCCTAAAGAAGTCCTGCCTGCTGTGTGCATGTGCGTGTGTGTGTGTGTGTGTGTGTGTGTGTTTGTGTGTGTGTATAGAGTGGAAGCCAGCTCTCCTTCCCAGAGCCCACCCAGCTCAATCTTATAGAAGTAGCCTAGTCAGGACAGTGGGGGCTGCACGCCTGTTGATGGTGACAGGATGCCTGAGAATGTGAACACTAACACACGAACTGGAGGCCAAGTTCGATGACAGCTCACACATCAACAGTGCCGCGGTCACCTTAGGCACCGTCCCTCAGGCTTTGGTTTCCTGTCCATCAATCCCCTGGGAGTCAGGAACCTGCTCTTTCACACTGCTTCTCATCTCTGCCCTGATTTGCCACTGTCGGCTGAGATGCACGCTCGGGGGACACACTGCTGACAGCCTGACCCATCCCGACACCTCTGTTTCCCAAGGACATGGCCTGGAACCCTGGGGCATCCATCCTGCTCAGCTGCTGCTCCCCTTCTGCTTGGGGGTCCTGGGAATCTTTCCCCTAACCACCACACTCAGTTTGGTTCCCTGTGCCCCGCCCAGGGAGCGCCCCTCCTCTCCCACACCTGCTTGGGCCTGCCACGTGCTGCCATTTCCAGCTGGATGCCCCGCCCCCACGAGCAGCCCCGGTTCTGTGGGCCCTACAGCCTGAGCACTCTTCACTCGGGAGACCTGTGGTCTCCAAATGTGGCACACATGACCATTCTGGTGGGCATAGGAAGAAAATGCTGGGGCTCTCATTCCCACTGTTTCCATCACATCCTTCTGTAATTCCTAGCTTTTACATGTAGGGACAAAATGTATTAGTGCAATAATTCCATTTATAAATAAATAAATAAAGTAAATGCTGGTGTGTGGTCTCAAAAAACACTTTTTTTGGAGGAGTATGCAATCAGTAAAGTTTGGAGACCATTCTAAGGGAGGTAAGACACATATAGAGGTAACTACAATTCTGTGTTTAGTGACAAATGCCAGGATAAGGGTGAAGGTTCAATGAGGCACAAATTCAGAAAGCATGTGATTGTCACCAACAGAAGGTGGGAGGAGAATCAGAGACGTCTTCCTAGAAGGGGTGGCTTAGGGGCTGAGTGTTGAAAGACAGCATGTGGCCTGTGGCCATGGGAGGGAAGGGCTTGCCCCCCCCCCCCCATTGCCCCGGCCCAGAGGAAGACCCTACAGGAGCCAAGTCCCCGGGCTAGGAAGGGGAAGCACACAGCAGACACCAGGCCTGGTCCTCCGTGTCAGGCTTATGGGCCTATGGGGGGGTGGGGGTGGGGTGGGCAGGAAGGCATGCGATGGGAAGGGCAAGCTGGGAGGAGATGAATATGCAGACTATCAGAAGGAGCTCTGAATATGCAACAGGTGTTTAGAGAATGCACAGGAGAAAGGGAAAACAAAGGCTAGACAGCTCCGAGGAGGGAAGAGGTACAACCCAACTGGGTTTGGAAATCTGAACATGGGAGGGAAGTATGAGACTGGCTGGCGGGACTGGATGGCCAGTTGGAAGATGGAAGGTGATCATCACAACCAGTATAGAAGCCCTGAACTTCAAACAGAAAAAGGGAGAAAGCAAAGGAGGAGGCAGGTGTGGGGAACACCAAAGAATGCTGTAAATTCTGGAAAGGCAAGGGTAAACTAAGGACAGGAGGGGCAAGGGAGGATCACCCTTCAATGCCCAGCTACCTGAAGGATGGCAGCAGGTGGGGCCCAGGAAATGGAATGCTGTTGTCTAGAATAACAGTCTGAAGGTTAGGGAGTCTGGGTTGCTGGGTTGGTGGTTTGTATTAAAAAAAAAAAATGAGTTCTCCAAGGGCTAAAGCTTTTGGTCAGAACCTTTGTGATAGAAATAGGTCTCCATATTCATTGTACAAATATTTTTGCATCCTTTCGATGGAAAAAACATCAGGCCAGACCCTGGAGACCTGGGGAGGGAGCAGATATTCTGTCTCTGTCCTCGGGGGTCCCCCATCCGATAAGGAGAGATGGCCCCATGGAGAAATTTTTGACAATCTGTCAGCTAATGGCTCCAACAGGAGACCAGAAGAGGCTTCACAGAGGTGACATTTTAACACTTGCCCCTGGCTCAGTCGACAGAGCTGTGTCCTGAGAGTAAAGCCAACCTTTCTTCATGACTCAAGGTCTTGGTAATAATCAGCTCTTGGGCCATCATCACAGTTTGGGTGGCATGGAACAGTGACTGAACTGGCATTGGTACTGGGTGTCCGTGGCCTCGCATTTTCAGAGAAACCAGGGCCTTGACTCTGTCACCCTCTGCCAAAAAAGCCAACCCCAGAGAAGGCAGTGTGTGGCTCTTGGATTTTGCAACCCCTCCCACTCTCGTCTCTCGGGCTTCTTGCATGTCCTATCATGTATTTCTGGATTTGGGGAGCTCCCAAAAATCTGTGGGGAGAAGGGTTCCAGCCTTCTGAGTGCTGGAAAAGCCTAACTGAGCAGTCTGACTTATTTTAATTAATTTTTCCCCTCCCTGGTCCCACCAGCCTTGTTCCTTTTTCCATCTTCCTCATCCTCATCCCCCAACTATTTATAAACCCTTCTTCCCTCAGTCTACAACCCTGTTCCTTTCTCACTCTTCAAGTTCTTCTTTGTAAGGTCTCCCCAGGGAGGGAGGTCCCCACTATCTATCTTCAGACTCATCTCCTATTGCTTCACCATGACATTTGCTGAAACTTAGTCCAGTGAAAATGGCACAAGCTTTCCAGTCAACCAGATGCCAGTCAGCACGTTGGTTCCTACACTTACTAGCTGAGTATCTTTGGGAAGATCCCTGAGCCTGGTACCCTTAAGAGCAATATAATTTGCCACTGTTTGTTTACAAGTTAACCTTTAGTGTTGATTCATTTTATAATCTATGTCACAAATAATGTGTTGGTAAAAGTACGGCAAGAAGCAAACTGAAATTAGGCTTTTAACTCTAGACCTAAGCAAGGCTCTTGCTGGACCCCCTGTGTACAATCATGACCCCACACCTTCCCAGTCCCCTTTTCCACCCTCCCCGTGGCACTTACCATGTATGACAAGTTGTGCATCAATGTCATTGTCTTCCAGGTACTGTCAGTCTATCCCCTTAGAATGTAAGCTCCATGAGGGCAGGAGTTTTGACTGTTTTTTTTCCGTGCTATATCCTCAGAACTTTGGGCAGTTCCTTATGCATTATAGATATTCAGAAAGCACTTGCTGGTGACTGACTAAATGAATGACCATCATGGGGCTGTTTGGAAAGCCAATGAGCTAATGCTTGTAAAGTGCCTGGTACAAAGTCTGGCATCCAGTGGGTACTCATAATGCCAATCCCCTTCCACCTTCCCGTCCCTTTGCTTTTCTCCACCTGTGTGGCAGTACAGATTTCGTGTACTGGCATCTCCTTTGGGGAAGTGCCCTTGCCTAGACAATGCCTATTCCTTCTTTCCTCCCAAGTGTCCCTCCAAGGCTGCCCAGACTCACACTGGCTGAAATACGCCTCCTGGATTGGTAGAGTTTGCTTCTCCCCTCACCTCTCGCTGGGCTTGGTCTGGTGTGTGTTTGGAACACAAAAATAACCAGGAGCATGGATTCTCTGAGCTGGCAGCACTTTTGATCATCTGGCCTCAACTCTTATATCCTTGGTGACATCTCCTTCCCTTGGATTACATTTGTCAGGAGATTCCTGTTTATCTTCAAAAATTTTTTTTTCAGCAAGAATCATTTCTTCTACTCCATAACTTTCAGGGACTTCAGGCCCTGAAACAACAGAATATCCAAAGCTGTCCACAGGAATCAGCACTTTGCACATGGAAAGCATGTCCACTTTCTAAAGCATTTCATACGGCCTCAGCCCATCTGGGCAACTCTATGAGGGGGCAGAGACTTGGGGCTATCATCAAATTGAGCAAGGGGCCACATAGCAGACAACCAAAAAGCAACTTCATTTTTGTCTGTCCCTGGCCCATTAAGCCTGTGCTGAAGAGCTGGTTCTCCTCTGACCTTTGGAAGAAGTACAGATGGACTGCACATGATTTCCTGGTCACTCTTGGGTATTTAAAAGTTTCTAAGAACCATGGAGAAATGGTTGATTCTAGCACTGGGGCACAGAAAATTACAAGTTGAGCTTGAAGCCTGTTGCAGTATCAGAAAGTAAGAAAGTGTTAAAGGGAAGAAGGAAGGCAGGAAGGAAGGAAGGCAGGAAGGAAGGCAGGCAGGCAGGCAGGAAGGAAGGAAGGAAGGGAAGGAGGAAGGGAGGGAGGAAGGGAAGAAGGAAGGAAGGAATCATGGAAGGACAAAATAGAGACATGTCAGAGGATATAGGAGCCAACCAGAAAAAGTTTCCAATGATCAAAAGTGGAACAATTTAAGGAACAGAACAAATGACAGTAGTATTGTATTATAAAGTAAGGAATAAAATAAATATCCACAAGTCCATGCTAATATAAAGAGCTTACTGAATACAGAAATAAATGGAGAGAAGGGATAACTCTTTCTTATGGAAGAATTCCAAATAGTACATAGGCAAGTGAGGAAGCTACAAAACCACTAGTAGACACCAGAGTAACAATTACAATAAGCACTATCCACTGACTGGTGCAGAAGTTGCGGGGTAAAACTTAGAGGAGAAACAAGACATGTGCATAGCCTAAACGTATCTCTCCCTAAATTCTTTGTAATTACTGCAGTGAATTTTTTAAAGGTTTTATTTAGTATTTATTTGAAAGAGAGTGTGAGTAAGAGATAGAGCACAGGAGCAGGGACAGGGGAGAGGGAGAAGCAGGCTCTTTGATGAACAGGGAGCCCAATGCAGGGGTTGATCCCAAGACCCCGGGATCATGACCTGAACTGAAGGCAGACGCCCAACCAACTGAGCCACTACTGTGGTGATTTTAACAAGGGTCCACAAATCCCTTAATATTTCTCCCTCCTGGGGGGTGGGGCTTAGTGTCCCCTAGTTCATGAGTGGGCCGGATGTGACTGGCTTCTAATTCATAAGACTATGGAAAGGGGAAGACAGTAACCACACTGTGGGGACAGCTGGTAGACACCACCTGACAAAGGGATCAAAGTAATAAGTCATGTCGAGGTGGTGCACCCCCGAGATGATGCAGTCAGAAGGGACAGGACCTCTACGGTATTTTCCACTAAAATTCAGATTCTCAGTCTAGTCACGAGAAGATCTGGATAAACCCAGAAAGAGAAGCATTCTACAACAGACCAGACTGGCATGCTTCAAAAGCATCAGGGTCATGGGGGACAAGAGAAGCCTGGGAAACTGTCACAGAATGAAGGTACCTAAGAAGGTGTGACAAGCAAATGCAATGGGGAACCCTGGATGGGACATTGGCACAGGAAAAGGACATCAGTGGGAAAACTGGAGACATCAGAACACATGGTCTGTAGTTTAGCTCATGGTACTGTGCCAGTGTTCCTTTCTTCAGTTTAACAAACATGCCACAGCCACATGCGATGCTAAGATCAGGGCAGGCTGGGCACAGTGTGTGCCAGAACTCTCTAGAGCATGCACTGTCGGTGAGGTGTTACCCCCAAGGGGCAAAAGTTGGTGTTGGGTGGAAAAAAAAATCTTACTTATGACAATGGTTCATGGCCAAGGGACATAAATACATATAAAGCATATCTGCACTATTAAAATTTCATGGGGGATCAATTACAGAAATGGACATCTAAAAAGGCTCCCAGGGTGGGGGAGGGGCAATGATGAAAAGGGAGGTTGAGACTTGTGGCTCTAGAGGGAGGGCAGCCCCGTGCAGCTTTTCTGTGAAGGTAAGAGAATGCAAATAAATAAATAAAATGCTCTGGTCTCTTGTCCTCATAAAATAGTTCCACTTAAGTCATGAATAAGGCCAACCTGGAATAATAATAATGGGGGGGGAGTGAAGCTTTAACCAAATTAGAGTTCCTCCCCTTTGCAGCTCAGGCTGGCACAGATCCTGGGAGAGCCTGTGGTTGTCATCTTGTCTCCCCACTGGTCCACCTGTCCCTTGGGGCTGCCTCCAGCTCCTTCATGGATCCAGTGGGGGCAACTGGACAAGGGAAGGGGCAGGAAAGGTGGTGTCTGTCTGATGCTCTTGGGAGTAGACAGTGTCTCTCTCCAGGCTTGGCAGGTATTCAAGCTGACTCTTCCTGTCTTGGGCCGGTCACTAGGGGACCCTTCCTGATGCCCCATGCACGAGGGATGCCGTCTCAGGCAGGCCGCCTTATGACCTCATAGTTCTCAGGGCCTGCGCCTCCAGACTGTGCTCTTGAGAGAAGCTATTAGAACCTACTCGGGCGTGTGCATTCTCTCTCTGCCAGTATCCATCCATGGCTGGACATAAACAAGAAAACATTTAGCCCCAGTGACTAAATGGCATCCTCTCGCTTCTAATTATAAGGGCAATCCTGCTGACAGGAGGGGAAAAGGGGAACAGAACGGCTGCCCTGCCTCCTCCTGGGTGGTGGTCCTGGTGTCTGGGCTGGTGGCTAAGGCAGCTCAGTGGGGGTTTCTACTACTTGCATCCAAAAGCATCCTAGCTCTCCCAGCCGATCCCCTGACATGCAGGAGAGGTTTAAAGGAAGGAAACAAATGAAGAACAACAGAAAATGAAGGAAATAAAGAAGGGCCAAGAAGATGGTAGCTGTTGGAAATGACAGAGAAAGAGGATAGAAGCAACGGTGGGCTGGTCTCAGCAAAGCAGTGCAGAGAGGAGAGGCGACAGAGAATCCAGAGAAGTCATTATGTCCTCGCGACATACTGGCACTGCTTGGAACACCTCATACACATCACATACTTGTCCCAGAGAGCAACCCATCTTATGAAGCTTCTAGGAAACATGTTCACAGAATTAGAGTGTGATGGAAGGGGACCTGAACTCAGAACAAGATAGGATCAGGTTCAGACACTGATTCAGGAAATAGCTACTGACGAGCCAGATGCTGTGCCGGGGGCTTTCCTCCCATCACCCCATTGTCTCCTGATGCCAACTCTGTATGGTAGAGCCGGCTTCCTGCATCCCACAGAGAGACCAACAGGGCACAGAAGGGTGAAGTGATTGGCCAAGTGACGAGTAGCACTAAGTCTAGAACTCATGTCTTGGGATTTCTAGTTGAATACTCTTTCTGCTTGGCAACTCTGCATTTTTTTCATCTGCAGGAATGAAAAACAAAAAAAACAAAGTGAAACAAAAAACCAAAATCTCCCATGGCCCACATGTAGCTGGGACACCGAGATGACTGCACAAGCCCCTAAACTGCTGAGCCCCAGCTGTACCAGTGAGTACTGAGCCGCGGCTCAGAACACCCTCAAACACCGCTCTGCCTCATCCTGTTCAGACACCCACAGCAAGCCAGCATCAGAGAGGGAGCTCGGGCCTCTGGGATGCAGTTCTGCTGCCACGGCCTCCATCAGGGCTTGGCCAACTGCTCAGCATTTGCCACGCAGTCTCTAAGCAACATATATGTCTTTGGTGCCTCCTCTTTCCTAAATACTCTTGTGGCCATTACCTCCAATGCAGATGAGAAAGCGGAGGCCCCGAGAAGCCTGCATGGCAAGTTAAGGTCTGGGTCAAGCCTGAGTTTAAGTCCTCGGACTTTCAGTCACGTTCTTCCACTTTATATGGCCTTTCATCACTCAGATAGAAACTTTTACACTATGTAGAGCAAAGAGCGTTAAAACAGATCAAATTTAAGAATACTGCAGAGTAGCGATGAGTCTTTATGAAAGGTGCCTGCTAGTTAAAAACAAATTCAGTGCTATTCGCAAAGATTCAGTAGGCCCGAGATTTAACC
Organism: Spilogale gracilis; assembly: GCA_004023965.1. Taxonomy (NCBI): domain Eukaryota; kingdom Metazoa; phylum Chordata; class Mammalia; order Carnivora; family Mephitidae; genus Spilogale; species Spilogale gracilis. The sequence goes on along the minus strand of PITA01003856.1, from coordinate 49,018 downwards.
AAAACACCAAGAATGTATTAAATGCGTGGTGGACTGAATTCCTTGCTGTTTACGCCCTCCTTGCAGTTGGGTTCAACATCCCTACTGTCTGGCATGTCACCAGCCTCAGTGTTCTGGGATCATGTGTTTCTGCCCCGTTGGCTTTAGGCTTGGTCCCATGACATGCTTTCTCAATGAGAGGCTTGGGGATGACATTTGCCAGATCTGAGCAGAAGCTCCTTAGTCAATTGTGAAGTTCACCTTGGCCTCTCTTGAGGCTCCCCCACGCAGCAAGGAAACTGTGTGTCTCAGGTTGCCCTGCTCCTTCAGCTCGGGTCCCAGAATATAAGGCAAGTGGAAGCCTTCAAGGCCCAGAGCTGCTACCATCCTCGTATAATGTGAGCACAAAATAAATCTTTATTCACATAAGTCATTAATATGTTGGGTTATTTGTCCCCAATCCACTAGTCCCCAATCCACAAGTCCACTATACACTGGACTGATGCACTGGGAGCAAAGGATGCTTTGAAAATTTTAAGAAAAAAAATGAATTGAGGGTCAGATTTTAAAGATCTGCTCCTTCTAAATAAATATCTTTTTTTGAGACAGAACCCAGGTACCTATGAGGATGTGCTTAGTAGATATTTGGCTTTTCCAGAAATACTTTTACACAATCTTTTCAAAAGGGCTTGTAATCAGTAAACCATGGACTATATGTATTATGGGACTCCAAGGGTTTCTAGATAGATTATTCAGAAACAGAAAAAAAAATCACATCTTGCCCAATACAAGGAACTGATTCAGAAGGTGAGTAATAACACATTTAGATGATAGACTCTTAGGAGCATCGCATTCAACTCAGACCACATGTGGATTTTCACTTAAGGTTTCACAACTACTATTTTTGGTAATAGAATATCTAAATTAAAATCTGTTTGAGGCTTTGAAACATGAACACTTTGAAACAAACTCACTCATTCACTCATTCCATTTCTCTCTTTCTATCCATCCACCCATCCACCCATCCATCCACCCATCCACCCATCCATCCACCCAATCATCCACCCACACATCCACTCTATAATCCACCCATCCATCCACCCACATCCACCCACGCATTCACCCACCCACCCATCCATCCATCCACCCATCCATCCACCCAACCATCCACCCACACATCCACCCATCCACCCATCCATCCACCCACACATCCATCCATCATTCATGTTATTTTTTTTTAAGATTTTATTTATTTGACAGAGAGAAACATAGAAACATAGCCAAAGAGGGAACACAAGCAGGGGGAGTGATAGAGGGAGAAACAGGCTTCCCACCGAGCAGGCAGCTCCTTGTGGGGCTCAATCCCGGGTCTCCAGGATCATAACCTGAGCCGAAGGCAGTCTCTTAACCAACCCAGGCGCCCCCATCATTCACGTTCTTGATACAAGACAAACATCAGCAGCCTCCATTTTAGTAGTTATTATGGGAGAAGAAATTTCTGTGGAGCATATAAACTTGAATCAAAACAGATTCCCTTAAGAGGAGCTTCAGACATTATACTGTTCTTTCTCATAGTTGTTTGCTTCAGAATCTAAAACGAAAGCCTCATGTTACCCAAACAAGTCTAGTACTCTTTCAGATCACCTCTAGGCTCTGGGATGATGGCAGGAATGTTTTCAATTTTTGAGCTTCCAACATGGAGATTCCATGATTTTCGTGGATTCACTGCATGGCAAAATAAGCATTGCTCCCAACATCCAACCACCAGAAGGATCACCAGGTTACTCTGCAGATAACCCACTGCCCCAGGGTTCTGCTTGCTCAGCCGTGGAGAGTTCCTAGAACTGTCCCAGAAGTTAAATGTGGACACAGTCATATGCCCCCACACCCAATTTCTATGTGTTCACTGTTAGTGATGAATAGATCACAGAAGATCTAGTGCAAGGGGAAATCTACAAATGTTTGGGCTTCCTGCCATTGGAATAACAATAATGATGAAAGAATGAGTTCCTTGGCATTTAAACAAAGCCTTCAGTCAGAATGTAGACAAAAGGAAAGAGGTTGCCTGATCAGGCCCTGCCCATGTAGTCCACAAAAGAAAATCTAATGGACTCCAGAGTTTTACAAAGGCAAGAAACCTGTTCTTGTTATTAAGGCTGGGGGCCCAGAACTTAAACACCTGCCCCATATCTGTGGAGGAAGTTGGGAGAGCCTTTTCTTGAAAGAGGTGGTGAGCTCAGCAACACAGATATCTCCTGAGGGTGCCCTTTGTACCAGGAGCCACTGGGCCTCATCCCCCCTCAAGCCAGCGTTTAGATCAGTGGCGTGCAGGTGTGGGTGTGTGAGCATGCTCCGGGGAAGAGGGTCTGGCAGTCCTGACACCTGACAGAGCCTCCTTCCGCTGCTGGCCCTGGGGAACCTGGGTCTGCCTGTGGCTCAGTCTGCCGTCTGCTGATGAAAGGTGGCCCTGTCCTTAAGGCAGTGAAGATGAACTCGCAGATGAGTCTGTGATGTCCTCTCGGGGCTGCTGGCTTTCCAGTGTGCCCTTCCCATTACCCACACCTCGTAGTTTCCTGACAGTCTTCAGGGCTGGGGCATGAGGTTGTGGCTACCATCTACTTGCAGAAAAGAAGGTGTTCCCCTCCCATGTATGAGTCTTGCTCCTTTAGAGGGCTTCGGAGAAGGGATCCCTTTGGTTGCTTTAAAGACTTAGGGAATACCTGCTATTCCTTCCCCTCTCCTCTCTGGCACTCATCTTCACTGTATACGGCACATACACTAGGTGGCAGACAGAGAACTAAGTTCTTCATCTGAGCTCTGTGGCAGTTTTGTGAGGAAACGGAGAGGGCAGGAGGAAGGTGACCCACCCAAGGCCACACGGACATTGAGCAGCAGCACGGGGTCCAGCTGGGGGCTCGGGCTTCTGGATCAGGTCCAGTTTCCCCAGGCCACCCCTGGAGTATGCAGGAGGGGAGAGGCCCGGTTTGGGCCGGCAGCCCTGGGTGCTGGTGGCCTGCCAGCGTCAGTGCCGAGGCCCACCCAGGGCTCTCCCAGCGGCTCTCCTTGGCCAGAGAGCAGGAAGCTCTGAATCCTGGGCTATGGCCCAGAGGGAAAGGAAAGGGGCTTCTCTGTGTTTCTGACTGACCCCATGACCATCTGGGAACAAAGCAGGGCCTCATGCTACCTCCTGCCACCAGCCTCCACCCAGCTGTTCTGGCCACGCGGCCCCATCTCCACAGCCTGTCTGCGGGAACACTGGGGATCTGTCCGCTTTCAGAATCGCGGCTGTGTGCCGAAGGCTCCAGGCCCAGTGGGGAGGGCCCACGGAGCCACAGGCCCTCGTGCATCTCTCCAAACCCATCAGCCAGGGAAGCCAAGTCCATGGTCCACATTTAACCATGATGTGGCCTAACGCTGGGACCGTCGCTTTCTTCCTAGATCTGATCAAATGTGTTCAAACGACAGAATACAGTTCACATGAGCGCACATGCTGGGTGTGCCAAGGAAACAGCTCCCGGCAAAAGATCAAGGTAGGTCATTTGCTAGGCCTGGTGATGCGCCAGAGAGGACCAGGAACAATTCACTGAAGAGCTAATGTCTGAGGCGAGCTGCTCTGGGTCAGGCACTCAAGGCTGGCATCATCACACAACAGACCCCAGCCCGGCCGGCCCACCCCCACCGGGGCGTGACAGGTGTGGGATCACCGGGAAGGGCATAACATGGCCCCATGACAGCGGCGGGCACACACCTTCAACAAACCCATCATCCCATGGGTTGTTCTGGAGCAGCCACGTGGGCTGGTCACTGTGCACAAGTGACAAAATCCCCGTCTACCCGGAACTTACATTCTAGTATATTCGGCAAAGGTTCAAAGACAGCAAATGATGCTGTTAGGCTTGCACTGGAACAAAGTCATAACTAGGGCAGGTGGAGGAGACAAGCCTAGGGAGGTGCTTGCCATTCCCTGGGGTTGGAGTGTGGCCTGGGTTGGCTCTGGCCTGCCCCACCCCCCTCGCAGGCCCCTGGAGCTGCCCTTCTCTGCCCTTCTCTGTCCCAGTGGTCCAGGTACTCAGTGCGGGGCAGGGGACCAGCAGGCCCCAGACACAGAGTCCCAGAAAGTGCCACCCGCCCCATCAGCCCACCTTGAGCTGCCACAGCATGGTCCTCTGGCTACGGGGTCCCTATGAGGGTAGCTGAAATGACAAGGAATCTCTGAAAATCCAGTGGGGACCCTGTGGTCCCCAGCCATAGGCTTAGCCTTGCCCCAGGCAGGCATCCAGTCACATCGGTGGCAGTGGGGAGGGCTGGGCAGTGTGATAGCTGGGCCTGCTCTGACTCCAAATCTCTGTTCTAGAGACCGGGCTCTTGTCTCATTCATTCATTCACTCACTCACTTGTACAAGCAATGTTTATCAGACAGGACTATGAGGCAGGCACTGTCCTAGGGGCCGGGTATACCCGAGAGTAAAACGGGCCAAATCCGTGCTCTTATAGAGCTTATATCCTAGTGGAGGAAACATATTATTCCATATGTCAACTGGTGGCAAGTGGTCAGAAGAAAAGTAAAACAGGGCAAGGGGAACATGGGACACGACACATGGGGTGGCAAGGAAGAGCTCTTGCAGAAGGAGACATCTGAGCAGACACTGGAAGGTGAGAGAGCCAGTCAGGTGTACATCTGGGGGAAGAGCATCACAGAGCGAGGGAATGACACTGGCACAGGGCTCTGCGGCAGGAGTGTGCTGGACAGTCCACGAGGCTGGAGGAGAACATCCCCGTCAGGCATCTCTGGGGCCTGGGCCTCTGCCCCCTGCTTCGGATGCTCCAGCCCCAGATGATGGCCACCTGCCTGAAGGGCTCTGGGCTGTCCAGGGACATCTGTCTGTTGCACACATTCCCATGCTCTCCTAGCACCAATGCAAGGGGGCTGCTACATAGCAGGGTCTGATGGCCTCAATTTTGATCTCAGTCTGCTACTGTCTACTTGGGGATGCCTGGCAGATTGCCCCTTGTGACTCAGTTTCCTCAACTGGACGATGGAAGTCCAGGGGCTGTAGTGAGAACAGAGGCATGCATGACCCATAAAAAGGGTCTTGAGAACAATGCTCAGCAAATATTAGTGGGAAAATATGAAGGCAACAGAGTCCTTTCTCCTACCCTTCTCGCCAGGCAAAGATGCCCAGTGAGGGGTGTGTGCTGCACAAGTATGGGCTGTGGACTCAGACAACTATGGATTTGAGCCCCAGCTATGTGCTGTTGCACAAATGACTTGACCCTTCTAAACCTCATTTTCCTCACTTTGATACGGAGATGAAGTCTGTCTCTCACACTGTGTGGGACAGAGTCAATGGAATGACCAAATGGGGCCCAGAATGGGCTTAGAATCAGCAAATGCCTTGGTGGGTGGGACCAGCCCTTCCATGGAGCAAGTGAGGTTTGAAGTGGAGGACGAGGACCACAAGGAGCACACTGGAGAGAAAAAAGGCCTGGAGCCTTGGAGGAGGGGCCCGTGGGGGTGGCAAGCAGCTGGCCTGGTGCGGAGGGGCGCACTACACCACAGTGAGAACTGAGGCCATTCCAGGACTGGGAGCCATGCTGGAGTGGACAGGGCCTGGCCAGGTTACTGTCTGCCAAGTGGGGACATGTGCCAAAGAGGGCACCAGGTGCCAGCACCACGAGGGAAGGGTCTGCCATTGAAAATGCCAGGAAGGAGAGTCAGGGCACCTTGGAGGGAATCCCGACAAGCTGGACCTGAGCCAGGTGACAGTTGAGCAGGTGAGGGGCAGGCAGGGAAAGGCACGGAGCTCAAACCAGAGCAGAGAGTCGAAGCAGACACAGAAAGGGACCAGAGGTTACCCCTGACCCCAAGGAGCTTGACCTGAATGTGTCTGGGGCTCGAGAGTCTGAGCAGCCCAGATCAGCAACCAGGTCAGTTCCAGAAACATGCCTGGAGGGCTCTCTTCCTGAGTGAGGAGAAGCTTTATGGTGAGCCAAGCGGGGAAGGCAGCATGGAACAGATTCGTGAGGCAGGAGCCCCAGCACTCTCCCCAGAGATGCCCAAGACAAGTGTCTGAGAAAAGAAAGTCTGCCAGCTGGCTTAGCTCCACCAACACCTGAATGAAGAGCAAGAATAAAACCTGAGAATTTTAATTACAAGCTCTTGCTTCCCCATTGCTTGTAATTTTGTTGACATCTCTGGATCTCCCAGTGGTGACTGAGAATAAAAATCTCCTAAAATGCAGGGTTATGTAGTGGGTAGCAAGATTTCCTTTGGCTTTACAGCCAACCTGGGGGAGGAGAGGAGCCGGCTGTGTGCCTCTGGGTAGGTCAGGCACCTCTCTGAGCTTCTCTTCCCTTTTCTATTAAAATCAGAGCTTGGAGCAGACCATCTAAGAGCCCTGATAACTGGTGAGTCTACACCAGTGGGCAGGGAAAAATGATAGTCCGGTAAGTTACTGTGTGATGCTATCCAAATTAGAAACCTCAGGGTCACTTCTAAATCCTCCCTCCTGCTTACCACACTAAACCATAAATGCCTTTTTAAAAAAGACTTAATTTGTTTATTTTAGAGAGAGAGCACACACACATGAGCAGGGGGAAGGGGCAGAGAGAGAGAGACTCTTGAGTAGACTCCCCGCTAAGCACAGAGCCCAGGGCTCGATCCCAGGACCCCAAGATCACAGCCTGAGCTTAAATGAAAAGTAAAATCAAGAATTGGCCACTTAACTGAAAGAGACACCATCCAGGAACCTCTCCTTTTTTTTTTTTTTTTAATAAATGCCATTTCTTCATGATTTCCCTACCCAGCTCAATAAATGGTCATTGACATGAAAGAAACCTGCCAAATACAAATGGTTCCCATTCTATCTACTCTGCCTTCCTCAAGAGCTCTGGAAACTGCTGCCTCTTTCCCACACAAGTGCCTCCGTTCAACCCTGGGTCCCACTAGGACCACGGTGACGATTTCCAGTGTCTTGTCTCCAGCTTGCTGGTGTCCTTCTCATATTGAGACTATTCCCCACACAGCACTGGGGTGAGCTCTTTCACCTTGCAAGGGCTCTTAAAAAATCCTTTCATGGCTTCTCAGGGTCAATGAGACAGAGAAAGGTGTGCTGGCCCTAACGACACGCCCCTGCTTCCACCTCCTCCCTATCTCCATTGTTCCCTACCCCTGGCAGGTTTGGAGGGAACCAAGTCTTGTTGCCTCTGAGCATTACACATGCTGTTTCTTTTGCTGCAACATCCTTCTATCACTTGACATCCCTCACGTTCCAGATCTGTTGTCGCTTCCTGCTGTTTCCTGCCTTCGTGCTCTAGCACCTCAGGATAGAGCAAAGCACCGCCTCTGGTCTTTGGCAACTCATATGGTGGACTCTTCCTGCGCCACAGTTTTCACACCTAGACCTCCCACTCCAAACTGAATCTTTGGGACTACAGCTGATTCTGAACCAGTGCTTTCCTCCAGTGTCCTGACATGTTTTCTTGGGAACCGAGTATAGAATTAGCCCCAGGTCAGAATCACAGGGATAAATGTGAAGCCCTCTGGCCGAAGAGGCTGCTGTGGGCTAGGCTTCTATCAGGCATGGGTGTTGGGGTCAGGAAGAGTGATGAGCAGTGGGGGAGGGGGGGCGGGGGCAGGGTAACAGGCTGGCAGAACAGGCTCACATTTTGCGCTCATTCCCCAAGTGAGCCACACTTCGGAAGTATCGCATTAAAGAGATGAATCACACACTGACTCAAAGAGAGGAGGTTGCAGGGTTATAAATCATTGGAATGGTTTTTATTTGTCAGAATGCTACAATAAATAATACCTCCGTGTGCCACTTAACAAAAGGAAAGTGGGAAGGAGGGAAGCTGGGTGATACAGACTGGAGGGACTCAAAGAGCCATTTGTGATGGGGAGGTGGACACTCTCCCATCACTGGGATACACTCTTTCTCAATGCAAAAAGAGAGAGAGAGAGAGAGAGAGAGAGAGAGAGAGATCATCTTTCCCCCCACTTCCTGAAAGCACTGAGTCATGAGAATAACAGCATGGGGACAGTGAGAGATGAAGAAGAGCTTCAAGGTCATCTACCTCACCCCCTCTTTGATAAGAGCAGCAGGCTGCCTTGTGGGAGATGACATATATGCGTGTTTTTCAGAATAAAGGGGCCAGAAAATCACCCACAGCCCACAGAGGGCAGAATCCCTCAGAAAGGGAAAAGATAAGGCCACCCAGAATTGATGAAAGTCACTATCCTCGGAATGGTAAAGTGGGGCAAGTGACCATGGCCAGAATCACAGAAGGAAGTTCTTCCTGAAAGAGGTGCGGGGCTCGGCAAGTTGCCCGTTATGTGGGGAAGCATATAGAACCGATCCTTTGGGCTTCCAAGGCTTCAAAGGAAAGCTGTCTGGCCCTGCAGGGACCATGTGGAAGAAGAAGGAGGGGGATTCCACATGTCCGCAGAGGAGCGGAGAGACACGTGACCTAATCCAGCTGAGTTACTGCAGGCAACCTGCCGCCTCTAGAGGCCACTGTGCTTGTGGAGAGCACCTTTCCCTGGGGAAGACCAGGCCCCGCCGCCCCCACCCTCCAACCCTTGGGGCTGCTACCTGGGAAGGGGAGGCTCCACGGCCGTGTCCCCTGAGACGGAAGGCACCAGCCACCTGCAGCTATTGAAATGTGGCTAGTCCACCCTGAGACGTGCTATAAGGGCAAGATACACACTGGATCTTGAAGACATAATATGAAAGAAAAGAAGTCACATCTGCTATTATTTTTTTTTAATGTTGATTACATGTTGAAAATACAACACTTTGGATATGTTGTATTAAAGAAGATGTATCATTGCTATCCATTTCAACCGTCTCTTCTTACCTTTTTTTAATGTGACTATTGGAAAATTTAGAAGATATACGCGATTCACATTTGTAGTCTGCATCATATTTCTATCAGAGGGTACCACTCAAGAGGCGTCCCTGGACTCGGAACAGGGAAAGCCTTTGCTCCTGACTTACGTGTCCTTATGTCTATGGGAGCTGGGGGAGGCTTCCACTTTGCACTCCAGGAGGTTCTGAGATATGGAAGCAACACACCCCAAGCTAAGCGGGGATGAGGGCGGGCAGCAGGTTACGTAAGTAATGGGACAGAGACCCGAGTGTTTCCATGACTTGCTCAAGGCAATGAATAAGATCTTGGCTTGGAAACAAGCCTCATAAATTCTAGAGTAATCTTCCTAGCATCACATCCCAGTTTAGAGATAAAATACTCTTTTTTAAAAAAAAGATTTTATTAATTTATCTGGCAAGAGTGAGAGAGATCACAAATAGGCAGAGAGGCAGACAGAGAATGAGGGGGAAGCAGGCTCCCTGCTGAGCAGAGAGCCTGATGCGGGACTCCATCCCAGGACCCTGAGATCATGACCTGAGCTGAAGGCAAAGGCTTTAACCCACTGAGCCACCCGGGAGCCCCAAAATACTCTTTTGAAACTACTAATCACTTTAATGAGGGAGCCACAAAACAGGGTACTGGTTAGAGCATAAGTTTTTACAATTTGTTTTTCTAGCAGGTGATTTTATAATCTCTATCAAAATTCTGTAGCCCAAACAAAACTGGACTTTAATGCCTATCCCAGCGTGATGACACATCCAAAAGTAATACAAATTGAGTTTCCCCTGGGTTTTGAAAAATGCTGTGAACTCTTGACTGAGGTCTCCCAAGAAGGTAGCAAAAGGAATTACCTGGCCCACGTCAGGTAAGCTCCTTACTATCCCTGGCAGTGATTCTCTCTCCAAGTGTCACTCTGGGCAGCCATTCCTGCCCCTCCCTTCCCCTTTCTCAAACCTGCCCTGCCATCCTTCTTCACACCCCTCTCCACCCTGGCCACGCTCCTCCTTGGCCCATCTCCCTCTGGCAGCTTTTCCTTCTTGCCAGCCCTCCAGAACCTTCTGATATGATCGTTTCAGCTTCTGTCTCCACCTTCAGTTCTCCTCTCTGCCTGCCTATCCGATCAACGCAAGAAGCCCTAAAACTGACTGGAATGGGGGGGCGGGACTGAGGGTCCACACCCAGAGTTTCACATCCCTTGAGCAAGTAAGTCCACTGGTAGGAAAGAAAACTTGCCTGGGAGGCAGGTGACCTGGGCTGAAGGGTAGGTTCAGGTAGAGGATGTGGGCTCAGGCAAGCTCCTGTCCCTGCTAAGCCCCAGGTGTCCCTCTGTGAAACTAGGTTACTAACACTTACCTCATTCAAGTGGGGGAGAGGCCGTGAGAAAAGCAGGCAGCAGGGAGAAGCAGCAGAATGTGCGGGCTCTGGTGCACACTACTTGGGTGTGAATCCTGGCTCATCTAGAAACCAGGGTGAATAACGGCCCTTGTGTCTGTCCTATAAGCTGTGGAGAGGGTTCAAGGAGTCAGTACAAGTCAGTATGTGGGAAATGCCCGGCACACATGAGGCACTCAGGAAATGTGAATCTCCTCTCTCCCTACATTTCTGGAGAACCTTTCTCACTCCCTCATCTGCTCAGGGCCTGCCCTAGCCTCGGGATGTTCATTTTACCCTCATCTTTCCTGCCTCATACTTCTAGTTGCCTGCTGCCCCTCTAGACCAGGAGCCTGCCCCTGAGAGCACACAGGTGAAATCTCACTGCCACCTGCTTTTGTCAATAAAGTTTTATTGGTACACAGATCCACTCATTAATTTCTACACTATTCATGGCTGCTTCAGCATTTCAGGGTTGTGTAATTGTGACTGAGACCCAGTAGAGCCCCTCAACCTGAAATATCTACTATCTGGCCAGTTACAGAAAAATGTCTCTGACTTCTCTGCTCTAGACCAACACGCTCTCATAAAGCAGCATATGAGCGATAGTTGTCATTTTCTAGTACCCCCATTAAAAAAAAAAAGGAAAAAGAAAAACACAGTGAAGTTAATTTTCATAAAGCATCTCATTTAACTCAATATATCCAGAATACCATCATTTCATTGAGTCGCAAATATTAAAAAAATGTTTAGTGAAGTACTGGGAACAGTGCTGGTGACTGTCACATGCGCCCCAAGGCCACAGGGGTTTCTTCCGGGCACAGAGATAAAAGTGAACTGTGGGATTTCCTGAACAATAAAGTGGGAAATTTATGGGAAAATGGGACAACATTCTATAGGTGCTTTCGTTTTTAAATTCACATTGAAATGGAACTTACAAATCCAGTTTCTCAGTTACACTGGGTACGTCTCTGTGTTGGACTGACGGCCCCCGGCTGTGGTCTCCAACCCACTCTCTGCGTGCACTGTCCCCTTTCCACACACACAGCACACCACTTTGTATGTGTCTTCTTTGACATGCAAGGTGATTTTCAAGCTGGGAGTGAAGAATTTCTGGCGAGGAGTGGGGCAGAGGTAGTGAGAGAAATAAGGGAAAGGGTGGGGTGTGGATGTACCTAGGAATGCTGACTGGTTATGAGCCCCTGCAGAGGGAGAGCTCAGACACAGAAGCTAAGGGAACTATTCAAGAAGCACTCCCTGTGACTTCTGGGCCCAAGCAAAGCTGATCTGGGACTCAAGCGACAAAGTGCCACCTATCTCTAAAGAGTCCAGGCTGTACCCTCTGTGAGTCCTGGAGGCCTGGGGACTATCCAGATATAGTCCCCTAGCCAGGTGTGGCCAGGACCTGAGAAAAGGAGGCAGGAACAAGCTTCTCCAAGCAGCTTCTAGGACAGCAGAGGTGTGTAAGCAGAGCCAGAGCAGGAAGGGAGGAAGGTGACCATGGCTGGTGTGAGGGGGTGCGGGTCTATGGGAGACCCCTTGGAGGACTCCTCAAAATCACTAGGAGATAGTTTGGGCTGCAACCAGATGAGCCCAGACCCGGACAGGGACCAGACAGACAAAGTGTCCCTGACCCGATGTGGCCCAGCCAGTAACCCCTAAAAGAAAATCGCAAGCCTGGGCCCTACCAGGGAGGAGGAGAGAGAGGCCTGAGCAAAAGGAAGGGACAGGGATGCATCTGTTGCAGGGAAGCACAGGTGAGTCAGCCCTACCCTGCTAGCAATGGCGTCCCGGAATGGGGTCCAGGTCATTAATGCCCTGGGGCACAAGTGTTTCTCCATATCCTGTCCATCCACAGGAGTGAAATTAGCAGAAAGCCAGGAATGGTGTGAATTATCCCGCTAGAGATGAATGCCTAATGTAATTAAGAAAACTCACAATGGGGTGCTTGGGTGGCTCAGTGGGTTAAGCCCCTGCCTTCAGCTCAGGTCATGATCTCAGGGTCCTGGGATGAAGGCCCGCATCAAGCTCTTTGCTCACTGCCTGCCTCTTTGCCTACCTGTGGTCTCTCTCTACATCAGATAAATAAATTAAAAACAAAAAACAAAAAACAAACAAAAAAAAAACGCACAACAACTGTCTATAAACTTGCCCGCAAAAAGGAGGGCACGCCAGCCAGTGGGCGAGGCCACTGAGCCCAGCTGAGCCCAGCCTTCTTCCCACCGAAGCAGAACCCCACATCCCCTCCCAATCCCCAAGTCCTTGCTCGCTGTCCCTGAAGGTACCCAGTGAGCCAGCTCCAGCCTTACACTTCTCGCTTGCTCCTGCTGCCCTCTGGGGGTGCCCTTCCCCAGGCACCCCTGACTTCCCTGGCCCTGAGGCGGTGGCTGGCTGGCCCACTTCACAGCCCACGATGTCATACCTGCTGCTGGGAAACCAGACGTGGAACTGCGGCACCGCCGAGACTGAGCGGGGACTTGCCCTGTGCTTCCTAAAGCTGGCGGACGATAAGATTACTTCTGGTGGACCTAGCTATGTGATCAGGGACCTGTTACCCAACCACTCTGTGCTTCGGTTTCCTCATCTGCAAAATGGGGACAATAACGACCTACCTCACAGAGTTATGGGAAGGTGAAATGAGAGCTTGTGTGTACGATGCTAGGAAGGTGCTCAGTTAACATCTGTTAATTATCATCGTTATGAAGACAAACTTGAGCACTTTATTTAGAGTGATGGGTTTATTTTAATGCGAGTCAGAGAAAGTCAGATCAAATCAAACCCACGACCTTCTAGACCTTATTGTTTCTGTCGAAGCTGAGTTAAAAAAAAAAATCCATGTGAATATATTTAAAGAATTATGTAAATAGGCTCATGTGGCCAGCACTGTGAAGGTGGAGCCCACAGAATATTTGGAAACACCGATCAGTCTGACTCTCCGGCTCATTGAGGAGGAAACCCTACAGGAATGAAGGGCCAGGACCTGGGCCACCAGTGCAGTTTCCAGCTGGACGGAATGGGGTCCAGGTCATTAATAAGGGAAAGGGGTGACAGAACCAGAGAAGCCAGTTCCCTCAGTCACCTCTGACTGCTCTTGCAGCCTCTGGCTCACAGTCCCTCCTCCAGTCCTGCTGCATCATAAGAAACTCATTTGAATAAGTACATTTAAAAGCTCTTAGGAATACTTGGCTTGTCACCGGACGGTTTGACACATGACACCTGGATCAAATCCTACATAATATAAAACACAATAATCCCTTGGAATAAGAACCACCAGGCTATGAAACAGGATCAGGTGTTGTTGTTCAGACTCCTGGGTCAGAGGTGACTGAGGGAACTGGCTTCTCTGGTTCTGTCACCCCCTAGCTCAGGGACTGTAGACGTGTTGCCTAACGTCTCTGCTTGTTTTCAGATCTGCAAAAGGAAACCAGAGGCGCTAAACCCAGTATGTGGAAGTCCTTGGTAGGAGTGAGTTTCCTTTTTCCTCCTCCACCAAGAAACAAGACCAAGTACCCTTGCTGAAGACAGGTACCCACTGGCCTTGGAGGAATCCATACTTAGGAAACCCTACTACAAAATCTTTGTGACTCCTTGTTTCTTACACAGACAGTCTCCAGGCCCCAACCATGTGGCCTCTTCCCCAAAATCCAGCTTCATCTCCCTGATCCCGACACCCCTCCTAGAGTGTCTGGTGTTCCCATGCTACCCATCGAACAAGATTCACCCATTCCCACACCAGCCCTCCCATCCCATGTTCTCTCTCTGACATCAGCATTCAGACTCGGCTTCCAAAAGCCCACACTTGATTAATTTACTCCCTGAAAGTCTGCATGACTCACTCCTCCCTGTAGAATCAAGTCCAAACTCCTTGTGTTCACAGTCCCTCAGAGTCTAGCCCCATCCTCCCTCTCAGAACACATCCTAATCCAGTCCCCATCACACATGCATGTGTACACACATACACACACAAGCGTACACACACACACAAACACACACACAGTCTACACTTGAGCCAATCAGATCCACTCATTATTCTTCCAGTAATTAATGGTCCCTCATACCTGCTCACCTTTGCACCTGCCGCTTTTCCCTGGAACACCCTACTCCCCTTTTTGTAGGAGGAAAATTCCTTCTGACCTTTTAACACCTTACTGAAATGAAGTATTTTGTGTTGTAAACTCCCACCTCCCCTCATTTCTTGCAGCAAGCTGACCATGCCTTAACCAATAAGATGTAGGTGCAAATCATTGGGTGGAATTACTAGGAAGGCTTTTGGAAAGGAGCACAGATGGCCGCATGCCCCTCTACCTTTCTCTTGTTCCTTTATGTAAAATGGATGTGATGGCTGACACCCTAGTAGCCACCTTGGAACAGGAGGTGACTTCGAGGATGGAAGCCATGCTCTGTGGATGGCGGAACTGAAAGACAGAAGGAGTTTGGGATATTGCTTATATGGTAGGAATCACCATTTACCAAGTCTAGGCTGGCTAACTTTGGCTTTCTATGGGGAAAGAAAATAAATCCTCATGTGTCTAAGCCACTGTTTTATTTTATTTTATTTTATTTTATCTTATTTTATTTAGTTTTAAACTACTATTCTTTTAGTTTGTTGTTATATGCAGAAAATCTAATCCTGTCCAATACAGGAGACATACAGGCCACTTCCTGATTTGCCTCCTGCTCATCTCTCCACACATCCATGTCCTTTCCCCATTCCCAAACCCTACTTCCAAACCCGCTTATTTATTTTTAATTTCCTCAAGCATCATGCTTTTCTCAGGCATCTCACCCACTTCCTTGTCCTCAGTGTCCCTCCTCAGACTGCCTGGGAATACCTCTCAGCTTTCCAGACCCTGCTCGAAGGACACCTCCTCCATGAAGCTCTTCCAGATACACTCTCCACACCCTCACCAGGAAGCAATGACTGCTCTTCTGTCCTACGTGCCCCCAACTATCTACCATGGCACTTCTATCATGTCATCATTTTCTTGAGAAGAGCCATGTCCTTCACCTCTGCCTCTGGTATCTGGGCATAAAAAAAGAGACAGCTTCCTTTCCCATGTCGTTGGGAGAGGATGGGGGCTCCTGCAGAGCAACAGGTCTTGCTCTTGGGCATGCTATCCCCTAGAGGACCCCAGGAAATGTGTACCAATTGTATGAATGAGTCTGCAATTCAACCTCCCTTCCAGTTTCCCTAGTGCTCACAGAAACCTCTAGGGCTCTGACTTCCACCCACCGTGCCTCTGCCTGTGGACACCTGGCCCTCCCCAGTTCCCTTCCCTGCTGTAGTAGCAGGTGCTCCTGCCCCAGGGCAGGGGGCTCACAAAATGAAAGGGAACACACGCAGCCACTGAGGTCCTGAGACCCATCCTCCTGATGGCCACCAAGGGCTGAAAGCCCAGAAAAGCTGTTGCCAGGAGACCACAGAGCAGGGGAAGGTGGGCAGGCTTGCAGAAACCATCCCAGCTGAGTCTTCCCCTCTACTATAACTCTGATGTAGAGAAAGGGCAACTGACATACAATTCAAATCTGCACCACGACAGTTCAACTCAAGCTCAGCGCATGCGCTGAAAATAGCAAGACAGAAAACAGAAGACTGGGAGAACTTGTGGAACCACAGGAGGAAATGCAAAGTTGCTGAGAGTAGCTGGGTTTGAATGCATTCATTGCCACTGCACCCAGCAGTGCAGAAGCGTGTCCTCGAAGGACAGGGAGATGAGCAAGCAGGAGAGAAGATGCAGGGAATCTGCATTCTGTTCTGCCAGATCTGGATGGTCACCGTATATGGCAGGATGGTACCATGTCCCTGTAAGGCTGGTGATCACTGGAATCAGAGGGAGGAGAATTCAGTTCCACTGAAGGAAGAACGTCCCACACAGGAGTGGGCTGCCCTTGGAGGCTCCCGCCCTGTGTGCTACAAAGCCAGTGGGCACACCCAGAATCACGTGCCACCAAGGAGAGCCGGGGTTTGGGGAACTTGGAACCTGTTACCCATCCGGAGCTTCTTAGGACATCTGTGCTGTCTCTTCCCAGGAATGCTAATCCCTCCTGACACCTTGGCCAGTTTTCTAGATTCCTCTGCCTTATCTGGGTGCCTCCCTCTTTGCAGAGTAACCTCACTAATGACTTGAGCCTAGTGCTCTGACAGTTCTGAAGGTCTTTTTCTTAATCTGCCCACTCCCCTGGTCCTTCACTTCTCTGCCCACTGCTTGGTTTCAGTATCCCATGCCTGGTTTCTGTGGGTCAAGCCCTGAGAGACAGAGAAGCTGCCCTCCCCGCCCAAGAGGCCACTAGTAACAGGTGGGGGCACACAGAGCTGTGGAGGGAGCACCGGGGCTACGCATCTCCCATCAGCGATAAGCATGAATTCACTCATTCCTTCACAAAATATAGAATGAATGTCAACTACATGCTAGGCACAATTCTGGAATTAAAGACACAGGGAAATTAATGTGATCAAATAAATCCAGGGAAGACTGAGTTGATGGAAGAAGAAAGATTTCTGTCCTGCAGGACTCAGAACCTTTCCTATGTTAACAAGCACTGTGACTCCCCCCAGAGGGGGCTCAGCATATAGGGCCTCTGACAAGAAACCAGAGCCCTGGAAACTGAAAATATGGAAAACCACAAAGAAGAAGATAGAAACCACTGGTAGTCCCAACACTTAGAAATTGGTATTTGGCCTATAAATATTTGTATATACATGTAACATACTTGTCCCCTAAATTTCTATCATTCTGTGTATGCCTTTTTTAAAATTTAATTTAATTGTTTCCATGTTCCAAGATTCATTGTGTGTGTGTGTGTGTGTGTGTGTGTGTTTTAAGATTTTATTTACTTATTTGACAGAGAGAAACACAGCCAGAGAGGGAACACAAGCAGGGGGAGTGAGAGGGAGAAGCAGGCTTCCCACTGAGCAGGGAGCCCGATGTGGGGCTTGATCCCAAGTCTCCGGGATCATGATCTGAGCCAAAGGCAGACACTTACCGACTGAGCCACCCAGGTGCCCCCCAAGATTCATTGTGTATGCACCACAACCAGTGCTCTATGCAATACGTGCCCTCCGTACTACCCACCACCAGGCTCACTTATGACATCATAACTATCTTTCCATCTGTTAAACAGTATTCTACAATCCCATTTTTATTTGCTACCCTGGCAGGTCACTGTGTGTATGCCCCAGAACTTAGAGGACCAAGTCCCACATTGTTGTATGTTCAGACTGCTCCACTATGGAAAACAATGGAGTGAAGAGCGTATCTCTATGCACTCCTATCTGTATCAGTGTTTACTTTATTAGTATACCTTCCCGAGAGGGGAACCTAATAGGTAAAAATACACAACTATTACCTATTAACCACTACATTGCCTCCAGCATATTTGTAGCAATTTCTACTTTTACAAGTGATTGTTTAGAGTTTTTGAGTCCCCACACCCCGTACAACACTGCAAGTATTAGGACTTATAACCCAAAGCTTGCCAAGTTGATGGGTAAATGGTAACTCACTGTTGTAACTTGCTTTTATTATTATTATTATTATTGTTAGGCGAGCTGAACTTTTCCATGTTCATTGGGCTTTTGTATTTCTTTGGTGCATTGCCTGTTTATAAAATCTTACTTGGGAATAATTTTACGCTCACAGGAAAATTGCAAAGAGAGCACAGAGAGTTCCCACAGAGCCCTCACCCAGCTTCCTTTCTGGTTAACATCTCCCCCTAACCACAGTGCGGGTTTGTCAAAACTAAAACAGTTAACACTAACACTATACCATTCACTAACCTCTAGGCTTTGTTTGGCTTTCACTGGTTTTTCCACTTAATGTCCTTTTTCTGTTCCAGGATCTAATCCAGGATCCTATGTCACACTGAGTTGTCACATCTCCTTACTAATGTCTCACGTGGGACAGTTTTCAGTCGTCCCTTGTTTCTCATGCCCGCAAGCTCTTTGGAGAGTACGGGTCCCGTCGATTGTAAGACGCCTCTCCATTTGGGTCTGTCAGATGTTTCTCACGATTAGTCCTGGGTGATAGGTTTTTGGCAAGAATGCCACAGAGGTGAAGTGCTCCTCTCCTTGTACTGTTTTTGGGGTCACCTGAGAGCAACAGGAGTCCGAACTGGTGGTGTTCACTTGGATCACTTCGTTAAGATGATTTCTGCCAGGTTTATCAACTATGAAGTTTCTATTCTCTCTGCCATCCTCTCTTCTTTTGAGATGAGTCACTGAGTCCAGTACCACCCCCTCCACAAGGGAAGGCGAATTAAGCTCCATCTGCTGGGAGGAGCATGTATGAGATGGCATCCTATAAAGGACATACATGCCTTTTTCCTTATTTATTCATTCATTCAATTATTTATTCATCATAAATGCACTCATGGATTCTCTGGATTATAATTCATAGCAATATTTATTTTGTTGTTTTCATGGTTCCGAGCCTTGGCCAGTGAGTTGGCCCTTGTGGTCTTGAGTCTTTTAGGCAAACCTTTATCTTTTGTTCTGTTTGTTTTGTTCTTAAGCACTTGCTTACTTTCTGGAACTACAAGATGTGCCGTGTCAGGATCATTTTGTATATTCTCTGCCCAGCCCCAGAATCAGCCTATTTCTCCAAGGAGTTCTGGTTGCTTTTACTGGAAAATGCCGTTTGCAAATGAAGATCTGGCCCTGGGTGTGCTCATTTCTACTGGAATGTCATTGCTAGTGGATACAGCTAGGAAATGCATGTGCATGTATCCTGACCCATGTGCAAACACACGTCTATGGCTACTTCTGCACCTGTCTATACATATGTTGGAAATACATCCCAGTCCTGCTGCCAATCTTGCCTCTAACAGATTCTTTTCTCAGAAAATCAGATCAGCCAATGTGTTCTGTGATATGCAGAAAGGCCTCCCTCAGTGCTGGGTGAGTGAATGAGTGCGGGCTGAGGATGAGGGTCCAGCCCATGCTGGGGTCCCACTCCAGCTCAAACAGACACACCACAATCTGCTAGCTTGGGCCCTTACCAGGTTTTTAAATTGTTCTCCTTAATACTTTCTATGTATTCATAATTTTCTAACATCAATATGTTATTTTATAATTATCAAAATAAAACAATGGGCTTGTGAAACGTAGTATATACTATAGAATAGGCTTGCACTGAGACCCAGCGTGGCTCAAAACACATGCAAGCTGCAAGTTCCTGGCATAAAGTAGGTACTTAACAGGTGTTTGCTTCCATCCTCCTTCTTGTCTCTCTCTGCTCCTTCCAGAAGCTATGTTATGGAACTGATGAGAAAAAAAGTCTTCAATTCCCTTCCTCTCGCTGTGAACCAGGATGGCCATGGCAAAAAAGTCATCAAATCAACCCTTTCTTTGTCACCCTGAGTCCTTCCTCCATAAGCTCCTCCCATGGTGGAAGTGTCTTTGCTGGAACTTTCTTGAGGAACACAGAGCACCCACTTCCAAAACCCATACCTGGGGAAGTGTCTCTCTGCTGGCAGGAGGCCCCAGCCGAGGCTCTAGGCTCCTCTGCTGATTCCTAATCAGGGGCCCGCTGCAGTCACTCCCTGGAACTTTCGTGACTGGCTCTGAAAGTCCACAGATGATGGGCTTTGCAGCTTCAAGGTCACAAAAGCCAAGCACCCACTCTCTAGGCCCCAAGTCTCCATCTCAGCGGGCCCAGCTTCAGTTCTGTGTTTCTAGTCCTCTGGGAGACTTTCCCCTTCCCTTCTTCCCGGAGGCAGAAAGAAAGAGAAGATTTTATTTAAATACCTCACTTCACTTTATAGAATTAAAGAGAGCCACTAAGGAGGAGGGGAAATAGTCTGCATTTCTAGAACCAAGAATGCAGAGATATTCAACCATGGGGGAAAAAGTTGCTGTCTGGGAAAATTGATTATTTTCAGCAAAAGCCAAAGGGAACAAATGGCTCTAGAAATCCTGAGTTTATTTTTTAAAAATTAGTATTTTGTCAGAGAGCTTAC
The DNA here is from genome assembly GCA_004023965.1 of Spilogale gracilis. Classification (NCBI taxonomy): domain Eukaryota; kingdom Metazoa; phylum Chordata; class Mammalia; order Carnivora; family Mephitidae; genus Spilogale; species Spilogale gracilis. The sequence continues at coordinate 28,840 of PITA01003856.1, read as the reverse complement.
TTTCTACATGAGCTACATTCCTTTCTAGTGAATTTACAAGCAAGCCTCCTTCTTCTGAGTATGCCTTTTTCAAAAGTATTAAAGTGCTTTATTCTTGTAATATCCTATAGGGCTGGCTAGGTTAGGTCTGCTCTGGGGTTGGTATGGAGAAAGTCCTCCCTTTCTAGCCCATGGATAGAGAGCCTTGGGCATCTCTCACCTGGAGCATCACTTCAGCTTCCCAACTGATCTACTCTCTTGTTTTCTTTACTGCAGGACTTCTCAGAGCCTTCAATATCCTGATGATCTTCCAAGAGAGAAATACATAATAATTATTTATATATATGTGTATATATATCTTATATATAAATATATATTAATAATTATGTGTATAATTATGGGATTTAAATACTTATATATTATATATTATGGGAAATATATTATATATTATGGGAAATATATATATGTATATATTATGGGAAATATATATGTATATATTATATATTATGGGAAATATATATATATATATATACACACACACACATACACACACATATACATTTCCCAAACTTATAGGTCATGGAATCTTTTACTCAAAAGACATCTATTAATAGCTCCCAGGCCACTGGGCTCCAGGAATCCAATTTGGAAAATGCAGATCTATAAACTAGAAGCCCAGCGCCTCAGATGCCCTGAAGGCCTTCCATTGTCTATATATGGCTCCCTTTCAGACTTTCTGCTTCCCTCCTTTCTTCTCTGCCACTCACATTTGAACTTCCTGCAGGCTTCTAAACAAAACTGTCTTATTTCCCTTTTAATACATTTCTTCTTTTTTAAAAAGCTAGGAGGATTAGTTGCTATGGTTTATGATTAAAAAATCCTAATGTCTACACCCATGAAGAGGCGTTTTAAAACATTTTTAGTTCAAGAAACACAGCTGAAAATGAAAAATTTCAGCTCTGTTTTCACAGAGGGATGAATGCTCGGAAAATTCTGGGGAAAAAATTCAGCAAGATCTGAGTGGTGTCCGAGACACTGCACACACATCGTGACTTGGATGCTAAGAAAGACCTTTGTCAAATTCAGGGAATGTGCGCCCATAAGATGCTGTTCATGTGAATCCAGAGGGCGGGTGTCCCCATGCTTTGGAAGCAGCCGTCAGCAGCCCCACTCCACAAACACCTTCTTCCAGAGCTCTGGATCTGGTAAGGACTGGAGCATCGATTCCTAAACTCCTTGACCACACCATGTTCACAATGGTTTCTTAGAAGCCACTTCACCGAGGCCTCCAAAAGGAGTATTTTATCTTTCAAAGCCAATAAAGAAGGGTGTAGTAAGTGGGTCATTTCTAAATAGTTCTAAGCCCTCTGCAGTATGACCTTGCCATTCCTTTCATCAAGGGGTTGGGTCTACCTCCCCCTCCCTTGAATCTGGCTGGCTTTAGCCAGAGAATGTGGCAAAAGTGAGATTGTACCCATTCTGGCCCAGGTTTAAGAGACCTGGCAGCTTCACTTTCACACTCTTAGAACCCAGAGAATGCTATGTTGCAAAGAAGCTGGGTCCAGCCCTGCTGGAGGATGGAGAGACCACGTGGAGAAGAATCAACCAAGATCTGAGGTCCTGAGGCTCTGCTGACCCCCAGGCTCAGTGCAGGCAGAGCTGAAACAGCTATGGGAGTGAGCCCAGCCACACCTAGCAGAGAACTGCCCAGACAGAACTGTGAGAAATAGGGACATTTGGGTGGCTCAGTTAAGCATCTGCCTTTGGCTCAGGTCATGATCCAGGAGCCTGGGATTGAATCCCAAACTCTTTCCTCTGCCTCTCTCACTCCCCACTCGTGCTCTCCCTCTCAAATAAATAAATAAAACCTTTTAAAAAATTTTTAAAATAAAAAGTAATTGGTTCAAGCTACTAAGTTTTGGGGTAGTTTATTATGTAGTGATAGGTAGCAAAAACAGGAGGGAATGTGGCCAGAGAAGCGGGGAGAAGATGCAAAGGCAGGGCAGGAGCCCCCATCACAAAATCTCAAAGTGTTGAGGAATCAGGAACCCAAGGGAAAAGAAAGCTCCTATACAGAGAGCTGACAGGCCCAGGGTTGAGAGCGGGTGGGCCTGAGTGGGGACGCATCTTTCTTGTCCCTCCCGCAATCTTCTGGCCAGGACCATCTGGAGACAAAGGAAGGAATCAGCCACCTACCTAACCTCCCTTCATCCTTTCTTCTACCTTGTCAAGCCCTGGACCATGAAGTGGGGGAAACAGACTATGTTCACACACAAGGAGCTGCAAGGACCAAGTTGAGTTAAATAAAGTCACACGTGGTGAGATGAAGGCGGTCAGAAGAGAAGCAGCATAAGCAGAGCCTTAGTTGAGAATGGAGGGAGGAGGAAGATCTTGGCAGAGGGCCCTCTGACCTCAGCAGGAAAAGGTGGGGAGAAGAAATGGGAAGGAGGTGGCAGAGTTCCCTATGCTCAGAGAGCAAAAGCCCATCCCCCTTCCCTCCATCCCAGGTAATTCTTCCCCTCCAACCTATCTCCCTTGCTCCCTCCTCGAGGTCCCACAGGGCATGCCATCTAGGCTTATAGATTTTCGTGTGCCTCTCCCCACCCCTCCCCCACCCTGTGTCCAGCCCTGGATTGGGTTAATCTGAAAAATTAATCATTTGAGAAGACCTGCGAAGACCTGGTAAGACCTGCAGGTGCCCCCAGGTCGTGTTTCTAGCCTTGGGAATTTAAGGAATCCTGTCAGAAATTAGTGACAACTTTTAGTACCTGCTGACTGAGAAAATACACAAGTGAAAACAGATTTCCATGCTCCTTACAATAATGCCCCCAGGGGTCCTGGAGCAGATGGGAAGGCAATAACCCACCAATAAATCAGACCTGCACCTTTAGAGGGGCCTTCACTGTCTCAGCCCTGCGGTGGTGGAGGGAGTTGCAAGGTCTAGAATGGTGTGAGCAGGGGTGTGGGGAAGGGGCAGGGAGCAGCCAGAGGTTGTGAGCCAGAGGTCTAGAGGGGCAGTGTTAGCCAGTGCAGACCCTCAGGGCAGGCTGGAATGGCTTTGCCTGGTCAGGGTTCCGCCACTTCCCTCACGGGTGTCAGTTCCCTGCCAGTTTAGAAAGCACCCAAGGCAGTCTGGAAAACCAGGACACTAGAAACCACGAATTACCTAACTCTCTGGTTCTGCTACTAACCAGCTGTGTGAGTTTCTGCCAGCTGTTTTGCCTCCAGGAGCTTCAACAGAGAGCCAGTAGAGGGTGTCAGGGGCAGGGCGGGGGGGTGGGGGGGTGGGGTGGGGGGCGGAGAGGAGAGCAATGGCGAACTTGCTAACTTGCTCTGGGAGGCATCATCCAGAGGCCAAGGGCCTGGCTCAGTGACTCTAGTCGACTGAACTTTTCTGAGCCTCAGCCTCCTCCTTTGTGAAATGGGAGTGCTATGGAACAAATGGGGTGAGAGTTGTAAAAATGGCAGTCACTTAGCAAGTACCAAGGACCCTTAGCTTTTCTCTCTTCTCACCCTTGCAGGGACAGGTGCTCTTTTTTTCCAAGCCCCGCTTTCTTCCCCCGAGCCTCTAATTTGAACTTGGGTATGAAGTGTCCCCTCTCAGTGACAGGGAGCTGGTCTTCCTGAGGAGGCAGAACTAAGTGTGGTGACTTCAAACACGCAGGACACCCTGGGAGGTGGCTGGCAGGGTACCTCTGGGCCTTGCCCTGTGCTGCTGGGTTCCTCTTTGGCCCCTGCACACAAGAGAACAGGCCCAAGGCAGAATGACAGGCCTCCACTGGGAAGGTCACCTCCGTCAGGCCCAGCACAGACAGTGACAACCACCCATTTTGCAACAAACAGGAAACCAGTTTACCAGCCTCAAAAATAGAACAGACAAAAACCCCAAAATACGAGGCTCTGACAGTGAGGCAGCTCAGGTTTCTTCCCATTGCTTCCTGACAGCCTGCAGAGTGGGGAGGGGGGAGGTTGTTTTTGTTTTTTCTAAATTTCATCCGAGAAAACGTCTTGCGATGTGTTTACATAGGTGATCAGCCTCTGGGGGCCAGGACTGGGAGGCAGTGTGGCCAGTGAAGCTTCCAGCACTCCTGGGGACACACCTTCTCAGTCTCCAACCCAGCAGCAAATGCCCTCCAACCACAAGGGCCACAGAAACCCTGACCTCTGTTTTACCTCAACTCTAAACAGGTATCCCACACCCCCTAGCATTGTCTTTCCTATAGATCCCCACCTCAGGCAGTGCCATTCACCCCACTGCTTCCACAGATACCCCAAAGCCCCCCAGGGTCATCCTCATCCAAGAACTACGCTGCAGACATTCCCTGCACTGAACCCCTGATAAAAACTGGGAACTGGGCTCATGCTGTTCCCTCTGCCAAAATCGCTGTTCCCTGTCTGGCACACTCCCTCTCAGAGGCATTCTCCTTGGAATGACATGGTTATTTCAGTGAGGTCACCAGGGACTATGTCACACAAGAAGCCCCTTGTTGAGGGGTCATGGAGAGAATGTGTCTCAGTTCTTAGCACAGGGGAAACTTACACCTATCTTGGGCACCTGATTTGTTTTTATCCTATGGGCACGATGAGTAAGAACAGCCAATCTGATCATGTTTTCCCTTTCTGTTTTCATTGCTAAGAAGTATCATGGCAAACACATTAATCACTTCCATCAGTTTTACACCTTAACCTGTCTCATGGTTTTATTCAGTTTCTTCCCCTTATTCTCCATATGCCTTATTTCTTCATTTACTTGATTTTACCTTCATGTAGAATCTATAAACTGTTTCAACTCTTGAGTTAGAATAAAGTAGGGGATGCGTGACTAGTAGAGCAAAGGGCTCTCACTCTGTAAAACCCACTTTCAGTGTCCCACCGCTCATCTCTCCCTAAGCCTCCGGGAAGGTGGGGTTTCCTTGCTGGTGGTCCCACAGCCCTGGTGCATACCTCCTGGATTAGCACTTACCCACCGTATATTTACTGTACTTTGTGTGTTTTCATGCGTCTCTCCACCATCAGACTAGAAGGCTCTCAGACAAAATCTAAGAGCCCGCCCTCTGCCAAGATTTGTACCCCATACTCCACACACATCAGCTTGTTTAACCCTCAAGACAAACAAGCCTGCCAGATAGGATGACTGCCCATTTTACAGCTGAAGAAACTAAGGGTCAGCAACAGTAAATGCTGATACAAGGTCACATACCATTAAATAGCTAAACTGACTCCAAACCCTGGAGTCCTACCCTAGTCTCAGGCTCATTTCCCTAAGATGACCCAACATATGAAAAGAGCTTTTATGTGAAAGAAACAGAGACAGAGAGAAAAGCAGAAAAGGAAAGAAAATTAGATTTCCTTAGCTTATTAAACAATTTACCACGGATGTCAAACTCATCCACACCACTTGAAGCATTTAAAATATGGCTTGATTTATAAAAATCAATTCTCTAGAATGCTCTAAAAAATTTGCATGTGTTTAACTGTGGTTCTCTCATGCTTACCCTCCTCTTAGCGAATTTAATCACTTGACTGTTCGAGAGCATTCCCATTCTTACCTCCCCCCTCCCATACACACACATTTTTAAATCCCAGGAAGTGGTTACAGCATAAAATGTGACAGAAGATGAGCGCTAATTCTGTGAGAATTTTCCAGAACAAAGTGAGCCCAACTTTCCAATTTCCTGGTGAGCAAGTGCACATGAATCCTGAGGCCATTTGTTCCCAAGCCCTATAGTGTCCAGACAATTAAGCTACATGAAAGGATTTTAAACATTTAATGTTCCAATTGGGAACCTAATTGGTCTGATGCCTTTAAATTAAAATGCCCTCTGGACATACACCAGTGCACTTCCATTCAACAAGACAGGCAGAAGGACAGAGGGATGCCTGGGCCCAAGTGATCTCAGGCAAGTCTGGGGCCCTCCCTCTAAGCCTCAGTTTACCCCTTGTGTAACTAGGGGATAACTATAATATTGTAGTGCAGACAGGCTGGTCCAGGGAGAATGCTCATTAAATTACTGCATTTTAAGCAAAGGGTACGCAAGCAAGAGCCAGGGTCCCCTTTCTAGACCTTGTATTCCCTCACTTTAAAATGAGAGCAAGAACTGGGGAGATAAGGGAACAGGGCATAAGATGTAAGTAGAAGGGAAGGAAAAGGGTTTCTAAGCCACTTATTCCACAGAGCATCTCCTGTGTTACAATGGAGATGATCTTGCTTGCTTCTCTCTGGCTGTGTTCTGTGTGTGTGTGTGTGTGTGTGCGCGCGCGCGCGCACGCGCGTGCACCTCCTCTGCAGGGCTGGGAGGTCCCTGCACCCCAGCTGCTATGCCTAATTCACCCCAGAGTTCTCCCAGGGTCAGGTATGTGTGCTTGAGATTGGTGAGATTTGTTGGGTAAATTGATGAGAGCAGAGGCAGCAGTTATCTCAAAGCTGGTGAAAAAGAGTCTATGGAGGTCCAAAGCCTCTGTCCCCTCCCGCCATGGGGAGACCCATGGTGGAATTCCAGCTCAGTCATCCCCCAACCACATGACCCGGGTACCTTGCTTATGGTCTCGGAGCTCCCATTTTCCCATCTTAAGTCTGAGCTTAAGACACGTGCCTGGAAGGCACAGCACCAGCCGAGGGTCAAGCACAAATCTGTCACCCGACAAGTTCAGTCTCACCGGTGTCTCACTGGCCCCACCTCCGTCTGTAGGACCCTGGGTCATGTTGCTTCACTCTTCCTTTGGTCACCACCCAGGGAGGGAGAATATGGGGTGGCTAGGACCACCTGCTGCATTCCAGATCCCCGGCTTTGGGTACAGCCACTAACGGGAGTCTCTATCCCTCTCCCTTGCTGACACAGTCTCCCAGCCTCCCTATTGCCCGCCCCACTTGTCAATCTTCCAGGCTGCTACAGTCATTTCTCTGAATACCCCTCGGCTTCCCCTCCCAGAGCTCCAGGAGCCACTGGACGAACCCCATAGAGCTTCTCTCCTGGACCCTGCCTACCCCTCCAGCTGTTCCTTCCAGAGGCTCAGCCCATCTGCCCTCCAGCTCCCCGCTTTTGCGTGTGGAACTGACCTTGCTCCCTGGCACCCTGCACACTGCCTCCCTCAGGCTACCTGCCGAACAACTGCTCACCACTCAAGATTAGCTCAAATGGGCCTCCTTCTCCCAACCAGACCCCCGTCCTCCTGAATCCATAGCCACCCTCTGCCCCACCAAAGCAGCTCACACACATCTACTTCCAGGAGCAAGACTGCATTATATGGCCGATGCGGATATGTGGGTCCCCTAGTTCCTAGCATAAGGCTTGGCACGTGGTCCTCTCTGTCCTCCCTGCCTGATAAGGCCACTGGAGCCTGCCCTCTGCCTCCATTCCTGAAGGTTCTAGGTCCTCTGTTCTCTGGGCCACCACCTTTACTGTCCCACCAGGGCTCCTCTCGGCCTAGACTGGCTGCCATCCCTCAGAGCGGCCCCCTCGCGTCTTCTCTCTCCTTGTTGACAGCGTTGGGTTTCTATAACCTCAAGAAATCCAGCCAGGGTGACCAAGGTGACCACTCAAGGGGGACAGATGATCCAAAGATCCTGCCATTGTCTTTTGCTCAGCCCCCCACATCCCCCATCACTCCCTGGGAGAACACCACAGGGACCAACTGCTCTAGAGGCCTCCCCAGACCTGGGAGGGAGTCCCTGCTCTGCCACTTACGTCCTTTCAAACCTTGGACAAATAAGCTCACCTCTGTGAACCTCTTTCCTTATACGTGAAATGGGGTAAGAGCAGTGTATGCCCATGAAGTCAGATGAGAAGGTGAAGAGTCCATCCATCTTGTACCTGCAGGGAGCCAGATGTCAGTGAGAGTGGCTTTGGCCACAGCAGGGTTATAACCAACTGCTGAGCACAGAGGGCCACCTTTGGGCTCTCCTTCTGAAGCTCTTCAGTGTTGGGGGGGGTAGCTTGGCAGGGGAAGAGGCTCACTCAGACCGGGGAGTGCAGGGAGAGGGCATCTCGGGAGGACTTCAGTGGGTTGGGGACTCCCAGATCAATGCCTTCCCGCTTTTCCAAAGAAAGGTCAACCCAATAGGACCCAGATGTGACGTGTGCACCTTCACCCCCACCAGCCCACAGGAGGGTGGAGTGACTCATCACCAGGTCATTCAGTCACTGAGCCAGCAGCCAGCAGCCGGGACTGCCAGGGGGCCTAATTTCCTCTCTTCCTCTAGACATATCCCACCTCGGCTCTCCTCCCACTCTCTACCCCTCCCTTTCCTGTGCTCTGATGTGGGAGGGACAGTGCCATTGATAAGTTTCCAAATTAAACGTAGAGCACATTTAGTTTCTCCTGCGGTAGAGCAAGGCTGAGCCAAGCAGTAGACCCTGGGCCCAGCCCCAGAACCTTCTCCCCTACGCGGCAGTGAGCCCAGGTTACTCCCATCCTCACCCTCACAATGACGGCCCCTCCCCACTGCCAGTCAGCTCTGTGCTGGAGCACGGAGATCAGAAATGAGGAGGGGAGATGGGAGGGAGATGCAAACAGACGTTGACTCCCACCGCATATTAGGCCTTGTGGTCAAATGAGGAACCCAAAGGACAGGAGAGGAAGGGCACTGAGAACCTCTGGAGTGCCAAATCTCATGCCAGGTCAGGGAGAAGGAGGAGAAGAGAGAAAGGAAGGGAAGAGGGCAACCTGTATCAGGACCCAGTGAGGGGCCAAATATACAGTCTGCCGGATGGCTATGACCATTTGTGAGATCAGGAAGTAAGGGGAAGTGATTTCCCCAGTGTCTCCCCTCTAGAGACTTGGGAGTCAGAATGTACACCCAGATCTGCCTGTCTCCATCATGGCATTTAACGGACACACACACAAGAAACGGGACACAGAGTGGAAAGGGCCAAAGATGCTCTGGGAGGTCAAGAGACAGGCTGTCCTGGGGGAGCTGAGGATCAGCAAGGATATCGTGACAGTCATGATGTTTGGCCTGTATCTCAAATGGTGAGTGTGTGGGAATAGGTCAAGAGGTCAAGAGGGCAAAGAGCAGGAGGAAAGGCCCAGCGGTGTTCAGCAGTGGGGGGCAATGAGGTCAGGAGTCAGGAGGCTCCAGCCAAGAGTGGAATTATGGGGGAGGCTCCCAATGGTCCCTGCTGTCTTTCCTGATAACTTAGACCTCAGAAGTCATTCTGTTTCCAGAAAACTAGAATCATAACCCCCAAAATAACATCAAACATCTAGACCCTGTCCTAAGCCCTCAATACACATTAACCTATTTAATCCTCACAGCAACCCTAGGAGGTAATTACTATGATTATCCCCATTTTATACATAAGGAAACTGGCCCAAAGAGGCTAAGTAATTTGTTCAAGGCACACACCAATGTAAGGGGCGGGCCGGCTCCAGGGGGCAGGCCCCACCCACCACTCTGCTCTGCCCACTCTGTAGACCTGCCTTCCTCCCCCTAAAGGCTCCACCCCCGCTGGTCTCCCCCACCAGACCACACACCTCTCTGAGCAGGAGCTGTGGTTCGTCCTTCCCCTGGGTGTGCCCCTGCCACACCTCACCAAGGAAAAGAACCTGACTGGCACATGAAACCTGAAGGGAAAAGTCCGAGGCGCTATCCAGTTTGGGCTGGGTACCAACAATTTGTGGACTTAATCAGGCCAGTGCAGAATAGAGTTGTCATGGTGGTAAGGTTTCTATTCCAGGCGGCCAGGCTATAATTAAATGTCCTGACCTGCACACCTCCAATTACTGCCCAAGCCCTGGTTTCCCGGGCCTGTTAACCAGCAATTACAGAATCTTCCACTGAAATTCCAAATCACTTAGTGAAGGTCACTTCCTTTATTTATTTTTCAGATTTGGGAGAAGTGGGGTGGAATATTGTTCAAAGTACAAGTGACATCCACTATTGAAAACAGGTTTATCAGTCAATCTGAAGCAAGCAACACCATCCTTGGGCCTTAGAAGTTATTATAAGGACCTCCACTTATGAAACACCTACCTATGTGCTAGGCACCAATATGGGTCTTTAAACATGTTATAGGATTTGATCCTTACAATAATAAACCTGAGAAGTAGGGATTATTATTTCCATTTTATAAAGGAAAAAGCTGAGAACCAGAGTAGTTAAGTAACCTTAACCTTCCCAGGGTCACACAGCATATGTAGAGCATTCAGGATCTACAGCCAGCTCTGTCTGCCTCTGGACCCTGGGTTCTTCCTGTCAAACTAGGTGGTCTCAAGCTAAGAAGCCTAGTTTAATATTTAGAACAGGGCTTGCTGTGTACTGCGCAAGGAGTGCTGAAAAGTCCCAAATATTCCTTTTTCTTGGACTGTCCCTGAAGGCCCAGTAGAGGCATGGGTCTCTGCCAGTCTTTGGGATGATCAGCAGAATAGAGTAATAATCCCGCACCACTGAAAACTAGATGCAGCTTTTTATATTGACAACAGAGATATGGAACAGCTTGAGGACAGCAGGACCTGGGAACAGCAATGGCTGGTGCCGAAGGAGGTCCACATGCCACCACTGGCCATATGATGCTCATGGAAGGCATCACTAATCCATCAGGATCTTCTTTCCTCTGGAACCGGGGACAGCTTCATGCTCCTTCTCAACATAGCTGATTCCTCCGACGGACTGAACTGGACCAGGAGATGGAAATTATTTCCTCTCTCCGTCTTTGACATACAGTATATTTCCTACATGCAAATTAGTATTTATTACATGAAAATTAGTATTTCCTGCATGCAAATCAAATCATATCAGAGTCCACACATGGCTGGGGACTTTCCCAAGCCTATCAATTATTTTTTTTAAATGTCTTGTTCCACAAGAGAAATAGCCAAAACATATGCCCACAGGATGGGAAAGAACAGTGTCCGTACACACACCAGGTGCATGTATGTGCATCTCCCCTAAATGCACTCGGTCTGATTTTATACCAAACTTAATCGGGCTCTGCTGTTGAGGACCGAAAGCCCACTACAACCATTTCAAAACTTGGTCTCACCCTATGTCTCCTAGACAGTCCCCTGGCAACACATAAACATAGGGTGTATTGGGTAACTGGAGAAATCCACACATCCCTGGGGCCCAAATAGCATGACTACTACCGAGCATGTTCCAGTTCTTAGGTTCTGCCTTCAGGTGGCAAAACTCTTTTAATTTCTTATCTCAAAGTCACTAAGTTACCTCTGCTAGAAGAGAAATGCTACCAACCACCTTTAAGACAGCAAAACTCAGGGCGCCTGGGTGGCTCAGTGGGTTAAGCGTCTCTCATTGGCTCGGGTCATGCTCTTGGAGACCCGGGATCGAGGCCTGCATTGGGCTCCCTGCCCGGCGGGAAGCCTGCTTCTCCCTCTCTCACTCCCCCTGCTTGTGTTCCCTCTCGCTGTGTTTCTCTCTGTCAAATAAATAAATAAAATCTTTAAAAAAGAAAAAGACAGCAAGACTCCACAAACTCCCTAGTCGCAAGGCCTCATTGATCCAAGAGTAGCACAATGATCTTTCCTGGGTGCTGGGAAGACTGTGTCCAGGCAGAGGGCAGGTTCCCTGTCTCCATCCTGGGCTCTGGCTCCCCATTGGCCATCACCATCTTTCTGGGGCCTCCAGCTCAAAGATGCACCAGCCCTCGCAAGGAGGCCCACAGCAGATGGGGGCTGGCCCCTTGCGGGTCTGGCTGCAGGCTTCTGCCTCACCCTGAGCTAAGTGCTTGTCTCCGCTATTTGGAACCCCCTTGGAGCTCTCCAAGGTACTGACCCTCATTCCTGGCTGGGCCCCTAAAAACAGTGTGGTGGTGAACAGTGGTTATTTAGAGTTTATATATATGATTATATTGCTTTAAAAAGGAATCAAGTCAGAGTAAATTTATCTTCACTGTTGTACTCTTTGAATCTCATAGAAACATACCTATATCCATATTCTTATCACTTAAGAAGTAGCTTTCTAACTTTTTACGCCCCATTTATAATGTGGTTGCTTTTGAGAAGCCAGGAGCCCTAGGTGGCGCCTGGGCCATGGGTTTGTTTACAATGACCCTGAACCTTTGATCTCACCAGGCTCTCACTTGCTTGGATCTCACCTGTGCTATATCTTGAACTTGGGTACTTCCCAACCCCTCCCAGCAGCTCCAGACCCCTAGGATGCTCCCTTTCAGTCCTTACAGGGTACTATGACTGTTTATTGGCCTATCTCTCTGACTTAGCTGCGTTATTCCAATGACTGGATCCTTTTTATACCTGCTGCAGCATCTGGCCCTCAGGATACCCAGTATTTATTGCCTTCTGGATAATAACCTCCTGGATGTGATCCTTCTCTTAAATCTTTGGCCTTACCTGCTCTCTGTGGCCCATTCTGCTAGCCAGCAAGCTGGGGTCTCCTCATGACGCTGGGGTGGGGGGCCAGGGCTGGTGGGTTATGCTGGTCTCAGCACAGACATCACTGAAAATGTCAGGACCCATGCCGCCTGCTTGTGTGTTCACTGGTTTGCTGTATTTCCTAGAGAGAAGCAGTCTGGTGGTGACTCTGGGTTGCCTTTGCCACCTCGCCCCATCAAAATGCAATAGTGACAATGACTGGTTCTTTCGGACACCATTTTGCACTATTCTAAGCACAAAGTGCATTTGTCTATAACAGACAACAGAGTAGACATGGAACAGTATGTGACTCATCCAAGGTCACCTATCTGGTCCGTGATGACCCCAGGCTGAGCCCCTCTGGAGACACTACCCTTAATTGTTAGATGCTGCAGCTTCCCACTGAACTCAGGGTGTCTTCAGGGGGTGAGGAAAAGCACATCAGGGGAAGATGAGAACCAGGAAGGTGAAGCATAAAACTAGGAAAAGGATGAGTTCTTTTATTTAGGGTCACAATAGATTCCACAAAGAGGGGCAATACTCACAAAAATAGCAGCTATTCCTATTGTCGTCATAAAGACAGGTCCTGCCTCCCTAAGAGTCATGTCATTTAGAGCTAGAAAAATGGCCTTATTTTAAAGGATGAGCAAGCAGAGACCCAGAGAAGCCCCCAAGTGCCCAGGTTATGAAGAAGAGTGCCCAGAGGCACCTGCTTAAAAAGATAGATTGGTGGAATATTTTTTTTTACCAGGGTATAAAGAGCCCCCAAGGTGATATTTTAATAAACAAAACAGCCCTGGTCATTAAGCGATCTGCTGCCTTGAGACAGATGGAGTGGCACCCAGCCACCTGCCTGATCACAGCGAACTGTCCTCAAGGGGGAGCCAGAGTCAGTCCTTGGCGCTCCACACACGCACAAACACAAGAAACACACACATACAACTCTATCTGGGCTTGAAACGCACAGATGTCTAACAGGATGCCATGGATTTGGAATAAATAGAGGATAAGGCCAGCTGGGGAAATGTCTGAATTCTAGAGACTTTTCAGCAGCTTTCGAGCACCGGCCCCTCGTCCACCCCGCAATAGCTGGGTCACATCTGTATTGTGCTTCCTAGTACACACACTATTTTACAAGGGACGGCGACAAGTTTGTCCAGGGAAGGGACACTAGCAGATACCAAGACTTCTGGGGGGACCTGAGGCTCTGAGGCCCAGAGAAGGCAGACCCCCGGGCTGAGAACCCCATGACTCAGTTTCTCCATCTGTACAAAGAGAAGCGTCCCCTCTCTGAGAAAGATGAGACAGCAGCAAATGTTCTCTGCTTCACAGATGTTGCCTCTTAGGATGGCACCTTGCTCTGAGCACAGCAGTTTTCTGGACCTGGGCAAACCTAGCCATGGCCCATGAGCCTGCACTCTTTGGGCTTCAGAGGCTTATGGAGCAAGCAGGAGTCAGTCTCCAGGTCCTAGTGCAATGCCTTTGCTGCAGACGGGAGGACTTTGCAGTCCTAGATCCTCTGGCGGAACAGGAGGGGAACTCACCCATCACGCAGATTCCCATCTAGTCCTCTTTCCATTTGTCCTGCAACCTCCGCCAGCAGACAGGGCCACTACTGTCAAACACATTATGTCTTTCTGGTGACCTAGAGGCAGCACTGGCCTGACAGCCCCCCAAAAGTGATACACACATCGGCCAAGCAATTATCACCAGCTGTTCTTCCACCTAAACACACTGGGTACGGCCCAGCGACATAAGGGAGGCTGAGAGATGGTGAGACCACATGCTGTCTTCCCGTTGTCTCTTCCTAGCTTTTTCTCTCCCCAGGACTACAGTGAATAGAACCTGCTATGGAACTCTGTCACTGACCAGAGGGAATATATCTTGTAGCCTAAAAGCAAAAGTCTCAGAATCACAGAGTAAGAAGGGCCACCAGAAGTTCATGAAGTGCCCTCTGACCTTCCGTATGATGCTCAGTTGCTCAATAAGTAATTCTAACACACAAGGGACTGTTAAAATAGAAGAGCTGAGGAACCCCACGCCAGGCCACATAACACTTTTCCTTTAATTCCAGGTCAGAGCAGCGGGGCCTGAATGTGGGCCTTTCCTAGACCACAAAAAGCACATAAGGAAAGGTCCTTGATGGTCTGTGTCTCGCGGACTCAACACACTTTGTAACAGAGGCAGTATGTTCTTCCCCAACCACTCAGCATGGTGGCCTGGGCCTCCCCACTTGAGGGATGCCTTCCTGGAACTACCCAGAGCAGCCCCCGGCTAACCCCTGCACAGACCATCCTCCAAGAAAGAAACTTGACATTCTTGACCTTGGGGGCTGTTAGCTCTGCTGCCTGAAGGAAATCATCAGAAGATACTGAATAGTTAAGAGCCAAGAAGACAAGGGCTGTTTTTGGCCATGGATGAAATTCAAGCCCCGGTACGTCATGTCTGTGAGGCTTGTGGAAAGCTGGCTTCTGACCGCAGAGATTGGAGAAGAGTGTGCGTCCCTCAGCCAGCACTCAGCACACATTGATCTGGCAGGACCTCTGAGCTCACACTGCCAGGGCTGGGGCCACCTAGAGAGCAGCGGGGTCACGGGATGGCCATTCCCCATCCTGGATCAAGCCGACGTTTGCTTCATGCGTACCGCAGCCAACACCTCAGTTTATCCTCGTAATTATTAGAGCAGCTGGTGCTCTTTCATTTCAGAGATGAAGAAACATAGGCCCAAAAAAGTCAAGGTAGATGCCCAAAGTCATACAGCTGAGTGAAGGCAGAACCGGAACTTGAACGCAGGCCTTGCTCCTCCAAGGCCTGTCCCTCCCCTCCACCCTTTATTAAAGCCACGGAGCTTATATAACCTGGGTGAGAACTTTTCCAAACTCTATTTCAGAAGCAAGAGTTGGCCTAAAATATGCTAGGCTCAATCCCCGGTGCCTCCCACAGCATGCTAATCTTGTAATTATTAGTCACTTGTGATCACTCTCTGTGGTGCTCTCAACCAAAAGCTTTATCATGCATTAATATGTTTTAGTCCCACAAACATTTATGTTTCAATTCCACAGGGATTTATAGGAACCAAAAAAGTTAATTTCCCTCCTTTAAATGGACAATTGTTTCTTCTTTCAGTAAATCCATTTATTCAATTGCCCACTACCCAACATATTATTGAGCGCATGTTGTATACACAGAACTGTTGTGGGGTCTGGAGATACAACAGTGATCATGACAGATCAGGCCCCTGCTAAGACAGAACTTACATTTTAGCAGAGGAGACAGATGGCAAACAAGTAAATAAATAAGATAATTTCAGGTAGTAAGTGTTATAAAGAAAATAGAACAGGTTGGAGCATCAAGAGACAATATGTGAACTGACACCTGATCAGTGAGAAAAAGCCAGCCATGTGAGAATCGGGCAGAAAAACAAAAAGCAGATGCAAAGGCCCTGAGGTGGCAATGACCTTGACCAGTGTTAACAGGACTTTGAGAGCTCAGCAGAAACTGAGCTCAGCACAAACTGAGGTAGGCTGATTCACACAAGACCTCCCAGGCCAAAAAGAGAGGGTTGGATTTTATTTGAATTACATGGAGAATGTGCCCCCAGAACTTAGGACTCAAACTGCCCGCGGAATTAAGTCACTAAAACCCACATACTGTTGATGTAACTAGACACCTGTTGGTTCCTGAAGGGGAGTACTCCAGAGCCATGAAGTACCTCAGACTAACCAAGGTGGTCTCAGAGGCAGGGCCAGAACTCGAGAGAAGAAAGTAGCAGACCCAGCATTTGAACCAAGCCTGATTCCGCAATCCTGAGTCTTTCTCCACTCCGGCCTCCCAGGAGCTCCCATGGGAAAGCTCAGATGAAGATAACAAGGAAGAAAGATGAGTCCCAACATTTACCAGAAAGCACAGTCTTATGCAGCGCTTTCCTCATGCACAACTGGGGTGGCTACATGAAAGACAGTGAGAAGCAGACCGCTCAAACCTAGTAAGACAGGAAGTCCAGCATTTCTCTTATTTCAGAACAAATCCAGAAGACAGTTTCTAATCCACTGCTAGCACTGATCTTTATAGCACCTGTTGGCGATTCACAATGTATTTGCACATGGATTTCTTGTAGCCCCATGAGAAAGATGGAATAGAAAGCCGAATTCCTTTCTTAAAGATTTTATTTATTTATTTATGAGACAGAGAGAGAAAATGAGCAGAGCAACGGGGTGGAAGGAGCTGGAGAAGCAGCCTCCCTGTTAAGCAATGAGTCATATGCAGGACTCTGCCCCAGGACCCTGGGATCGTGACCTAAGCTGAAGGCAGATGCATCATTGACTGAGCCCCCCAGGTGCCCAAAAGCTGAATTCCTAACAATGCCAACTTGCTTTACCTTGAGGTGCTTTTTCCCTGTGCCAGCCCTGCCCACTTGGAAAGTTCATCCCCAGCCTTTCGTTCACAAGCCAGCTCCTCCAACAGGTCTACCCTGATCATCTCCAGCTCCTTTCAGGCCAAATTAATCATCACACTCACCACCCTGTATGTATCCGATGGCTTATATGTCCACCCCCTCCAAACTGGGAGCAAACTGAGGCCAAGGATTATGTCATCTGCTGTCAAATGGCTGGTGCCCATCCCAGCACTTAGCACAGAGCAGACATTTTTTGAATGCTTGTTGATGCATCCACTGCTGGCCAGGAAAGGATTTCTTGCCAGCCCTGATGAACAGCAATGCTGAGACCCATGTCCAGGTCTCAGACCACATTACAGCCATGAGGGATACCCATATACTAGGAAGTCAGCACAGAGGCACTGGAGACATGAAAGGGACCGTGGAGGAAGTGAGGCTGGAGAGAGGAGGTTGGATCAGAGGAATAAAGAAGGTTGGCACAGTGGGGAGGCAAGGATGGGCAGGATTTGGAGAAAACAGGACAGAAGTGAGTCAGAGGTAAATTACCTAAGGTTCCATGTGTGGAACGCTGGGGAAAGGAGGACACGACCTGCTGGGATGTGAGGCTGAGCAGGGGACTGAGGCTGAGCATGAGTCTGGGGAAGTTTTGCACACTGAGCTTGGCTTCTCAGTGTGATCCTAGATCACTGAGAGGACCTGTGGTCCGAGGCTACATTTAGACATATGCTTAGTACTTGATAATTACAACCAGAAAGGTGATGGTTATGCTAAGGTAGGCAAAGAAAATGAAGAGCTCCCAGCAGCTGCAGAAGGGCCTTTTTAAAACCCTGCAACCTCATCTTTTAAATATCAACAGGACATCTGCAGCATTCGTGATTCTGAGATGCACTACTACATTCCTTGTAGTAGTGCATCTCAGACCTTCCTAAATATCCAAATGCTGCCTTGGTGGCCGAGTGTAGAACTGCCCTCTTTGGAGAAAGCAGGGTGGGGGAGAGGGCTTTGGAAAGCATGGACTCTGGAGAGAGACTGATCTGGGCTCCAAACCTGACTCTGCCCTCCTGAGCTAAGCGGCTGTAGGCCCACTCTATGGCCTGAGGAAGGCTACCATGGCAAAGTTAGACACATGGAGCCCAGGAGACGGTATCTATGAGGTCTAAATTCTACACAAGGTAAATTCCCAGAATATACGGGAACTCCTGAGAACCAATTAGAAAAAGGACAGGAAATTCAACAGAAAAATTACCAAGCATACTAGACCCAAGGGGAAATGCACAGAAAGGGAAATCCAAAGGGATAATGATGTTTTAAGAGATCGCCAAGCTTATTAATAAGAAAAATGTCCAAAAAATGCAGTGAGATACTATTAAACTCTTCTGTTGTAAATACTGATAATACCTGTGTATAGGGAAGTGGGGATCTTCATGCCTTGTTGGAAGGAGTGCAAACAGGTGCAGCCATTCTGGAAAACAACCTGGTAGGACTTAGTTTAAACAAATGTTTATCTTCCTTGTGACCCAGAAAGTTTATCCCCAGCTATACATCCCAGAGAGATGTTCACAGGGTCCTATAAGGCATCACTTATGAATAAATTCTTAAGTCTCATTTCTTGTGACCAGGGATTAAAGGCAATGTTAGTGCCTGAGACTAGGGGAGAGGCTGAGGGCAAGATAGGGCCAGATTTGGTACACCATTGAATACCATACATCATGAACAAAATGTACCCACAGAATGGCAATATTTTGCGGTAACACTGAATAAAAACACTCAGTGATAGATAACATGCTTATTACCTTTCCTAGGGAGAAATAGGTGTTCACATCTAGTACACTAGCTGATGCACTATGGGGAGCTAATAAATATTGGTTCTTTTCCTTGTACATTTCCAACCCCACCCCCATCCCACATAACTTTCCCTGACTATCCCATAGTGGCGTTTAGATCACCCAAAGTGCTTCCCAAGGTCTCCAGGGTAGTTTAAATATTCCTGTCTAAAGGTGATGGAGATGCGTTACATGATTCTGGGGCAAGCTTAAATCTGGAGAAGGAGTTTTAAATATCAGCGTCAATGAAACCTTGGCCTGAAATTCCAGTCTCTGCTGAAGGAGTGAGTGTAGAGCCAATGAGCCAGACACTCTTATCATTTCCATTTTACCAACAGGGACCAGAATCACAGAGAGAATCTAAGTCACTTGCCCTGAGGCATTCACTAATAAATTATTAAACTGGTTTTAAAACTCAGGCAGTTTGAATCCAAAGCCCACACTCTTTTTTGTTGTTGTTGTTTATTTGTTTGTTTGCATATTTTATTGGATGTGCGTGTGTATGTGTGGTGAGGCAATCTTTCAAACATACAGAAATGTACACAGACTAATAAAAAGAATACATTGTGCCCATCACCCGGCTCTTTCCAGCCCTTTGCCATTTAACCACAAAGCAGTTTCATTGTCAATAATGTTTACTTGTTCTCTTTGTCTTTTTTTTTTTTTTCTGTCTTGTCCAATGATTCTCTGTATCTTCTGTTTTCCAGATTAGTTGGTCTTTTCTATTGGCTGTTTATTTCCCATTTCATTAATTCAGTCTTTAGCATTTTCTTTCTTCTACTTTCTTTCAATTTATTCTTCGGTTCTTCTTCTTACTTCTGACCTGGATTCTTCTTTTCTGGCATAAGTATTTGCAGCTCTACATTTCCTCTCAGAGTTATTCTAGCCATTAAGATTTCTTCTTTGGCCAGTAATCTTTAAGAAGATTTTTAAAAAATATCTATATTATGGGTGGATTGGTTGGTTATCTTTCAATTACTGATCTCTGATTTAATTGCTTTGTAGTCAGAAATATACAAGATATTGTTTTTCTTTCTGTGGTTAGAGATACATACGATATTAGTTACTTTTATTACTTGCGATTTGCTACATTATCAATTTTTACAAATGTTCATGTGATTGTTAGTGGCAAGGCTTTGCATAAATGCTTTAGATCAGCAGTCAACAAAGGGTCTATAAAGACCAGATGATAAATTTTTGCACCTTCACAAATACAGTCTATCCCAGCTATTCAATGCGTCTTTTTAGCACAAATGTAGCCATAGACTCCACTAAATGAATTAATATGTCCGTGTTCCAATAAAACTTTATTTATAGGAAGAGGCTGCAGGCTAGAAATAGCCCATGGCTCATAATCTGCCAATTTATACTTTAGATTAAGCTTGTTAATTGTACTGTTAAAATATTCTGCATCTTTAATAATTTTTTGTTTACCAGTTGTTCAGAGAGTTATGTTTCTCCCTTTATAATAATAGATCTGCCCATTTTCTCCTTCTTATTTTACCAATTTTTGCTTTATGTATTTTGGAGTTATGTCATTAGGTTAAAACTAGTTCCAAAGTGTTACAGCTTCACAGATCCCTTTTAAAATCCTTAATGTTCCTTGTTAACAGGCTGTTCTCCAATGATAATATAGTTATGTCATCTTCCTTTTGTTAGTATTTGGCAAATAGCCATCTATTAAAATTCACATGTTCTAAATATTTATTTCATATTTACTTATCCCCTCAACTTCCTACTCTTTTTTGGATAACAGACAGTCCTGTGGTCACTTAAGATACAACATAAGATATCAATTTTAAATCATCTAGTTCTAGATATTAATCCATTTTAAAAATGCTAGCTCCACATACCCTTACATATTCTGTTCACTGCTAAATGCCCAGTGTGGAGAATTGCCTGGCATAAAACACACACTCAGTACATCCTTATTACATGAATGAACACTTGACTCTTTGTTTCAAGGTAAGATATCTCCTGTTCCTAAAGACGGGCAGGTAGCAGGTGGTGTCTCCCCTCCCTAGCTATGGTCTGTGGCAGGTGGAACTTGGGGTGAGGGAAGGGAAGTATGGTGAGTTCTTTTCCTTTTCACTCTTTTGTCCCTACTTTATTCAGCAGGGCTTCAGGCTCCTCTGGGGGGTTGGAGTTCAGAGAGGAAGAGAAGCAAGGGCAGTAAAGTTCTTACCAGGCTACAGCTAGTCCTCCCAGCTTTGCATTCTCTGGGTCAAGCAGATGCTACAATTGATTCTAACCTCAGAGAGGTCCCCAGTGGACTCCTCTGGCTGCAAGTCCCCTAAGGTAAAGACTGCACCTTAGCCCTCTAGCTGCCCCACTCTTTGGCCACAGTCCTCCAGAGGTCCGTATCACAGAGAATCACCTTGTCTTCCCAGGCAAGTCTAAAATATTAAGGGTCCCATGTGACTTGGTCTGCATGATCCATATCTTGTCCACGGAAACCAGTCATGGATTCTTCACCCTGCTGCAGTGGGAAGGTGGGCACTTCCCAAATGCAGTCCTGTATACTCTCTCTTCCCTGCTAAAGGCCCCTTTAGCATCTCAGTCCTATGTCAAATATCAGAGCAGATGTTGGAGACAAAATTATGTTCTCTGAGCAGTCCAGCTGTAGAGTTTCCCCCATCCACCTCAGCACCATTCATATTTAGGGTGAATTGAAAGGTTAGGCACCTTCACGTCTCCAGCCTCAGGGGACCAGACTTCAGTGACTCTCCCAAAGTCCTCCCCACAATATACTTTCTTCAAAATCTTCACCCAGATCCCTTTTAACATACTGGATATTGCTGATGGGTCTCAGAATTATGGAAGAAAACAGAGTCATGGACAAATATTTCCTATGGAAATTCTGCATTTTGAGCTCCCACCTCATTTTGAAAGTAGCATGTAATTATCTCTTGGTGCCTCTGTCAAAACTTCCATTTAACATCCTGTTTTAGTTGTGCATCCTAATGCTTCCCTTTGTGGTTTACACTTAAAATTTTTAAATGCACACAAAGCATAAAGTTAGCTCTATCCTTCTGCTGAATCTCACAGAACATTAGAATGATTAAATATCCTCAAAAAGCTTTTCACCTTAAAATTATCATTGTTCATGTTCATAGCAGCAATGGCCACAACTGCCAAACAGTGCCCTTCAACAGACGAATGGATAAAGAAGATGTGGTCCATATATACTATGGAATATTACACCTCCATCAGAAAGGATGAATACCCAACTTTTGTAGCAACATGGACTGGATTGGAGATTATGCTGAGTGAAATAAGCCAAGTAGAGAAAGTCAAGTATCAAATGGTTTCACTTACTTGTGGAGCATAAGGAGTAACAGAGGACAGTGGAAGAAGGAAAGGAAATGTGAACTGGGGTAAATCGGAGAGGGAGATGAAGCGTGAGAGACTCTGGACTCTGAGAAACAAACAGGGTTTGAGGAAGGGGGTGGGAGGATGGGTGAGCCTGATGGTGGGTATTGAGGACACGAATTGTATGAAGCACTGGGTGTGGGGCATAAACAATGAATCTTGGAACACTGAAAAAATAAATTATTATTTAAAAGACTAAAAAATTAAAAATTATTATTGTTTAATATTTTAGTTCTGGCTGGCTTTTATACTCTTGAATTTGTGGTTACTATTGTTTTGAAAGGTGAATGCTTATTTCTACGTATTTACATGTTTACCAATTTCTATGCCCAACGTTATTCTCTCTTCCTCCCACCTGGTTTCAACTTCTATCTTCCCAAAGTTTACTTTGTAGTAGATCATATTTTATCCTATTCTTGAATGATAGGTTAGTAAGGTATAATATTCTACACTGGTTCTTTTCTCTCAAAAATTGAAGTATAATTCCATGGCAGTGGTGGGGTGGGGCTCCCATTGTTGTTATGGTATCTAAATCAAATCATTTTTCTTTTGTAGATGATGTGTTCTTCTCCAGTTATTTTGCACTCTTTTTGTCATTGGTATTCTGCAGTTCCACCGCAATGCACATAGGATAGTGTTAGCTTCATTTATCCTGCTTGGAGAGCACTGTGATTCTTTTAGCTACAGATTTATGTCTTTAATTACTATAAGTTCTCGACATCATTCATTTGCTTATCGCTTCTTCTCCATTCTCGCTCATCTCTCCTTTTGGAGTTCTTTTTAGACATACTTAGGACTTTCCTCTCTCTTTCATGTTTTTTATCCTTTCATCTGTCTGTGCTACATTTTGATAATGTGGTCATTTCCTGGGTTCCACCTTCTAGTTTCCTAATACATTTTTGTTCTGTGTCCTACCAGATGCTTAACACAGGTACTCATTTTTAAAATCAATAACTGTACCCAGATGTAAAAGCATGAACTGAACTTCTGGTATAGCTGAATAAGTCCCTATTGGATGGACCCCCTTTCAGTTAGCAATTATATATTCAAAAGAACAACAAGCAATGACCCAAAGGCATTGGAGAGTGAAAACCCAAAACAGGCAGAGTCTGGAGGAAGTCAACACTGGCACGGGGTAAAAGTTACACACTTGTGCAGCTTTTAGATTAATGGCAGTTCCTATGACCTTGGGGGTGGCTTAAGCTCCCATACTGGCAATAACAGGAAGTGGGGGAATCCCAGGAAAGAGAGATTCAGAAATGTCCTCCCAAATTAAAATTTCCACCCATATCTCTGGATCCATTAGCCATGCATATACAGATTAGACTCTGAGAAGCCTTGGAAAGGACAAAGAAACAGATCGACTTTTAAAATGTTACCCGAGAATGAGTTTTCAGCTTGGATCCAACCAAGTTAATTGCCTTCTGAAATAAGTGAGCAGACAAATGAACAAAATCAACAGGCTCTTTGGAAGAATATCTAAGAATCCAGAGTCTCTACCACAAAACATTAACAATGTCCAGGATTCTTCACATAGTTATCCAAAATTACTTGATAGATGAATAAAGGAAACCATGATCTATTGCCAAGAAAAAAGACAATCAACAGAGATCAACACCAAGATATCCCAGATATTAAACTTAGCAGATAAGAGTTTTAAGGCAGCTATCATAACTACACTTAATGATGTAAAAGAAAATATACTTACAATAAATGTAAAGATAGGAGACATCACCAGAGAAACATGAATTATAAAAGAAAAACCAAAAGCAAATTCTAATACAATATTGGTAATAAAAATTCACTGGACAAGTTTGAAAGCATAATGGAGATGACAGAAGAAAGAGACAGTGAACTCAAAGACAGATCAACAGAAATTATCCAATCTCAAGAACAGAAAGAAAAAAGAGGGACAAAGTGAGTGGAGGGCCAAAGGGAGAGAGAAAGAACCTCAAGCAGACACTGCACTGAATGTGGAGTCCAACAAGGGACTAGATCCTGGGACCCTGAGATCATTACCTGAGCTGAAACACTCAACCAAAAAGAGCCAGATTCTCAATCGACTGAGCCACCCCAGGTGCCCTGGTAAAAGAGATTTTTAAGAATGAACAGAGACTCAAGAATTGAAGGACAATACAAAATGATTTGTATTGGAGCCCAGGAAAGATAAGAGAGAGAAAATGGGGGGTAGAAAAAAATATTTGAAGAAATCATGACTGCAATTTTCCCAAATTTTGTAAAAAACCAAAACAAAACAAAAACATAAATTACAGATTCAGGAATCTCAGTGAACTTCAGGCAGATAAGATATGTGGAAAACTATGTCTAGATACCTCACAGAACAACTGCCGGAAACCAAAGATAGAGAGAAAATCTTGAAAATAGTCCAAGAACAATGATACATCACATACAGAGCATCAAATTTCAAGTAACTGCTCATTAGAAAAAATGTAATGGCAACCAGAGGAGAGTGAAACAACATCCTTAAAGTGTTGAAAGAAAAAAAATATATATAATAGGGGTGCCTGGGTGGCTCAGTGGTTAAGCCTCTGCCTTCAGCTCAGGTCATGATCCTGGAGTTCCAGGATCAAGTCCATCAGGCTGCCTGCTTGATGGGAAGCCTGTTTCTCCCTCTCTCACTCCTGCTGCTTGTGTTCCCTCTCTGGCTGTGTTTCTCTCTGTCAAATAAATAAAATCTTAAATATATATATGTATATATATGTATGCATATGTACACACACACACACACACACACCCAGAACTCTATCTTGAATGAAAATATTCTTCAAGAAGGAAGATGACCCAAAAACATTGTGCTAAGTAAAAGAAATCAGACATGCAACCACGTATTGTATGGACCCATTTAAATAAAATATCCTAGAAAAGGTAACTTTATAGAGGCAAAAAGGAGATTACTGGTTGCCTGGGGCTGGGGGCAAGAACAGAGATTAACTGCAATGGCTAAGAAGGTTGTTATGAAGGTAGGGAGATGAAATGTCTCCTGACCTGGAGATGTGGCTAGTGGCCCCCAAATACCTCCCTACAGTGGGTTCCCAGAGGAGACTTCTCATTTCCTATAATAACAGTGGCTACTATAATTATGTGCTTAATATCAGTCTTCTCCAGTAACTGTGAACTTCATGAAGACAGGCTCTGCTTCCAAATTGCACAGGACCTGAAAATGAAATTAGGGCTCAGTGAAAGTCTGTTGAATGGAATTGAATTTCTCATTCCCTGTTGGTGAGCCCTTTGTGCAAACTGATGATTCTTTAATTTCAGATACATTTTCCTATAATGTGTTTTAAGAATTTTTCTCTTTCATTTGTTCCATTGTCTCCATGAAAATCACAAACTATGGTACTTTTATTTTGTCTCTTCTCTACAACTATTACTTTTGTTCACACATTTTGCCCTTTGCCCTTTCCTTCTGTGTTTTATGCAATTCTGCCATGCCATGTCACTAATTTTTTGCTGTGACAGTTCTGTTCCTTGCTATTTCCAAAGCACTCCAAGTTCTGCAATGGTGCTATTATCATCAATTTCCTGCCTTAACTGTGCCGGTTCTTATTCATCTCACTGTTTACTGTCTCTTATTTTTCCTCTTGTTTCATAAAGTCCATTTTCTTGTGATTTCCTTCATACTACAAAAGCATTTGAGTAAGACAATCATTTTCTGTATATTAGAATAAACGTTCTTCCAAAATGAGCTCTTTCTTCGTCTTCCCCCCCCACCTCACCGCCATGTTCCATTTCTTCTTTTTGGAGAAGGCAAAGAAGAGGAAGCAGAATTTTTGCCTAGGTCTCATTTTCTCCCCTTGTTCCTTATCTTTGGTTCATCTCCATTCTACCTGTCCCCGTTATTCCCCAAACGATATAGGTAGATTTTCCCTAGGCTCCACTTCCCAATTTCCTGGGCACTGTTTGATTACTCTCCTTAGAACAGGAACTGGAGAGATGAATGTCCATGATTTGCTCATTCTTCTTGTTGCCTGAGCAAGATGGAGAGGAAGGTGGGGCTGGGCCTTGGGTAGTCTCGGGCCACACCATTGTCTCTGGGCACTCACTCACTTTAACTCTGTTCCTATTTCCAGACTAGGGCATTTCCTTGGGTTTGGCCTCTATAAACAGCTGATGTCAAGTACACATGCCATTTTGATGGGAAAGTCCTCCTTCATCTACCTATTGTTGCCTAACAAGTGATTCCAAAATGGAGTGCCTTCAAATAACCACCATCTTACTGCTCCCAGTTCTGTGGGTCAGGGATCTGTGTAGGGCTCAGTGACTGGGCAGCTTGACTGGGGATGAAGGGCCTGAGATGGCCTCACTGAGTCTGTTGGCTGGGCACCTAGGTTCTCTTCCATGTGGCCTCTCTATCTCTTCATGTGGTCTTTGGTCCTCCATGGCTTCACTCTCCAGAAAGATTGCCTGGGTTTATTTGCATTGCAGTTGGGTTCTGAGGGAATAAAAGTGGATGCTGCCAGGTCTCCAAACGTCTAGGGCTGGAGCTGACCGGTGTCATTGAGCAAAACAAGTCATACGTCATAAGACCAGTCAGATCCAAGGGAAGTGCTCCTGGGTGGGCGGAGCAGTGGGTGAATAGAGGATGGGAGGAATTGTTGACAGCCACATAGAAGAACTACCACCATCTTCTTTGTTCTGCTCATATTCCATGCTAATTCTGGACAGACTGTGCCCCATCCTTTCCATGGGGACAAAAAAAGAATAGCGGAATGGTTAGCAGTTCTTCTGGCCCCCATCCTTGGATGCTAGTACTTACCAGGAGAGGAAGGGGAGGAGCTCCAAGAAGGCTGTTCCGCATTTTTCCCAGTCCAACCATACCTCTGAAGTTTCCAGACTAGGGAGTATCAGTGGTTTCTCAAAATGTCCTATGCTCTCCTTTCCTCACAAAATGCATCTTTATCCAGAAAAGGGAGCTCTCTATGCACTCCAAATACCTTCCTGCCGTTTGGTCTACATTACTCTGAATCTGGAAGAGACATGTTAACATTTGTAGGATGTGGCTGAGACTTGTCCCTAGCTTAAGCATCCATGTCCTATTCTTTGTTATTTTTACTTCCTTTTAATGATTTTGTCCCACCCTCCCCAATCCTAAGGACTGAACCGCATCTCCCAAAATTCACATGTTGAAATCCTAACTGATCTTGGTTTGAGTAACTCGACCAAGGTCACACAGTGAGTGACAGACTGCAACTCAGTCAGCCTGGCTACAAGACCCCTTGCTCCATGGTTCATGCAGGGAGGCCTCTGGTACCCTTCTTTTGGACCTGCAGTTTCAGAGAGGAGGCAGACTCCCAGACTTCCTCCCAGCTGGTGGCAGCTTGCTCCTGGCTCTGCCCTCTACCTCATTCTACACTCTCCTTAGGCACCAGCCACCCGAGAGCGGTGACCTCGGGGGGACGGACAGAAGAAGAATTCTGCCTCAGCTGCACATTCCTTCCCAGTCTCTGGAGAGGGCAACAAAGAAATGCAATTAACACCCAGTGTGTAGGTGGGTGGGGAGACAGCATCTTTTGTCTGTGCCTCTGGTGTCCTGGGAGTACCACACAGCTCTGTTTCTAGGCCCTGGTCATTCCACAAGGGCGCTAGGATGCCAGCAAACTGCTTGCCAGTAGCTCTCTCTTGGCACAGAAAAGTCTGGTTACTTGCTATTTTAAAGGGGGCAACAGAAGCAAAGAAGCTGGTTTGTGGACTCAAGTAACAGACTTAATCTGCACAGGACTTCTCAGTGTTCAGAGCACATTTATACCAATCTAGCTTTATTTCCATGTCAGGCCTAAGCAACTAGAAAGATATTTTTGGTGTCTGGTCTATGTTGTTTGTGACAAGCTAGTCCTTCCCACGAACACAAGGAACATTAACTCACATGAGTAAGAATCAGCAATTCCAAGCCTTGCTCTAAATGTTCTTTATATACAGTAACTCAGTGATTCCTCATTACTTTCGACCTTGACCTCCAGAGACCTTTGGTCCCATAAGCAGCTCCACCTTCCTGCAGCCCTGAGTGATGAGCCATCCTGTGAACAATGCACCCTAAATTGTGCAGTGCATGACCTGAACAGTCAGACATGGCTGCCCTGCTGGGCTGTGCCACCATTACCCTCTTAGATGGTATGGGACTTAGCTGAGGTCTTCTCTCTCACAAGTGGGGCCGTCCCTTTCTTTTCCAGAATCTGTGAGTCTTCTGCATATTTTATCACTTATTAATTCACATTTTGTAAAAGGTTCATTTCTCTTTCCCACAGTGGCTTCCCCAGGTCACTGTCACAGAGGTGAGGGGCTGAGAACTGTCCCGCTGCTGGGACAGGCTATGTGAAGGATGGAGGCATTCTAGGAGCTGGAAGATTCTGAACAGGGTGCATGGGCTGGGACTGGTAGTGGCAGTAATTCAGGGCTTTAAAACATGTGCGTGGGTGTGAGGTGCCCGAGGCAGTGACACCAGACACCACAGTGTCATACATTTTTTTTTAATTCAGAAAAACTTAAAAAAATTTTTTTTAAAAAGTTTTATCTCACAAAACAATTAGGCTGAACAAAAGAGAAAACAAAGGAAGAAGAGCACCAGATGCCGAGGTCAGGGGTTTGACTCTTCATGTACACAACCCCATTCAGCACTAAGAAAACTGTCAAGTTCAAACCACTACCTACATTTTACAAGAGAGGAAATGTAACCTCAGACATCGTCCCTCCTTCAAAACCCAACTAGGGGTGTAAACTGATACAACCTTTTTGTTTAACAATAAATATCAGGAGCCTTATATTCTCTTGAATCCAGTAACATATTCCTAAGAATTTAATAATCAAATAGTCATGGATGGGCCCAAAGAATATGTAGAGGGATGTTCACTGCAACATTGCTAGTTGATATTACTCGTTATAATTAAGATTAGCAGGGGCAGAAAGAAGAAGAAGAAGAAGAAGAAGA